>QLOY01000293.1:0-64955 GCA_003313965.1 Megacollybia marginata | reverse complement strand
ATCCACCTCTCGTCTGGAACCGCAGGGTTCGTAGGAGCGTATTGGATAGGTCCGAGGTTGGATATAGATCGCAAGCAGTTTAAACCGAACAATCTGATCGTTGTGCTCATTGGAGCGGGGATACTCTGGATTGGGTGGAACGGGTTCAATGGTGGGGATCCCTACGCTGCATCTCCTGATGCGGGTGCTGCGGTTCTCAATACCAACCTTTGTACCGCTTGGTCTATGCTCGTTTGGACCTTTCTTGATATTCTGGTTTACAAAAAACCTTCCGTGATCGGAGCTGTTAATGGGATGATTACGGGGTTGGTTGCTATTACACCTGCGGCTGGTGTCGTTGCTGGATGGGGAGCGATCATTATTGGAACGGTGTCAGGGACTGTACCCTGGATGACGATGAATCTTGCAGCGAAGAGGTTTAGTTTGTTCAAGCATGTGGATGATTGCTTAGGGATCTTTCATACGCATGCTGTTTCAGGGTTCTTGGGTGGGTTTATGACGGGGCTCTTTGCGACTTCGGAAGGTGATGCCGCGTTTGGGTTGACCAATCCTGGTGGGGCGATTGATCGGTTTGGGAAGCAGGTTTGGTTGTACGTTGCACTTCAATTTCAGCCGTCGATTCTGAAAAAGTCTACAGGCAACTTGTAGGTGCTCTGTTTATTATTGGATGGAATGTCGTTTGGACGTCTCTCATCATGCTATTCATCAAACATGTCTTGCGTATTCCGCTTCGCATGTCAGATGATGTTTTGCTGATCGGAGACGACGCGATTCATGGTGAAGCAGCCTATTCGCTGGCGGATGACCTGGAAATGGGGGATTTGGATACACCAACGCCGGATGACTCGGGAAGTGAGCAGAAGTGAGTGCTGGGTGTGGTCCTTTCGAGGGTTGTTAACTGAATACTGTACTTTTACTGCGGCGTGTATTGATTTAATGTCTAATGGTCAAATTTGGTAACTCGTTTAATCTTAGAAGAAACCGGAAATAGCCGCAAACTAGCCGGATTCGGAGATAACGCCTTTGTTTGGTTACGCTTGGCATCCCGTCTTTTTCAGCGCTCGTTAACGCGTACAAATCCAATGTCAAACGTCAATTTGGGCAGCCTGAACCCTCAAGGTAAGCCATCGCGACCTCCAGCGCGTGAACCAATCATATATAGCTCCTTGTAACCTTTGTTGCCTCACGCCGGCTTGGATGCAGAATTTTTTGATGCAGTGTCTTCGCGAAACGGTGCATACTGCTGACGTCCTTGGGTTCCTACAGTCCAACAATGCTCCTTACGATGCCCAGAGGACCGGTATTGAATCCTCCCTGGTCGACCAACACCGCAGGTTGGCCGAGATCAATGCCACCATTCAGCAAACCCGTCAAACACTGTTAAACCTTTTGCGGGAGCGGATACATGTCCAACGCAGAATTGGCGACTATAAATACGTTCTAAACCCGATCCGCCTGATTCCCAAAGAAGTCCTGTGCGAGATTTTCCAGTGCTTAGTCAACGAAGACTTGGAGAAAGATGAAGATCAGTCTTCTTATGATTCCACATATCCATTGTGGGCTCTACCTCACGTCTCGAAGCAGTGGCGCGAAGTATCGCTCAATCTGCCCCGACTTTGGTCGACAGTGCGCGTAAATCTCACTCAGCCTATCCAACCACCCCGGCAGGAAGGGCTCTGGCAACCAATTCCCGTGGTACCTAACCCCAAAGCCCCGTTCGTTCTTGGAATGCAACTCTCGAGATCCAAACAACATGAACTATCCGTCTCGATATACAGCAAAGATTCGAAATTCTCCTCCACAGATCCGATTCTTCTCACTCTTCTCCCAACCGCTAACCGTTGGAAGAACCTTCTGATTTGGCTTCCCCTCGAAGCCTATACCGCCTTGTCCCCCTTCATGACCTCGTTCCCCGACCTCAAGTCTCTTCACCTATACGCTTTAAACCTCGCAGACAACGAAGTTAACAAAATCAGCCAATCCCCTCTTTCGACAATGTTCAAATTCGGCTGTCCAAATCTCAAAACCATTGCCTTGGATCCCCTCCACCTCCCGTACCTCCAACTTCCCTATTCCCAAATCACAAACTTCGATGCCTTCGCCTCCGTCTCCAATTCCCAGATTTGTCTGCATACACTCAGACATCTTCCGAATCTACGATACTTTCGAATGTGTAGCAATGATACCGGTGACACTGCTCCAACCATCGCAGGAGGAGAAGTGATTCTACCCAACATGACTGACCTGGTGTTGCATAGAAATCTCCCAGGGCCAATTCATCTGCTTAAATGCATTACGCCCACTTTACTCAAGACCCTCCGCATATCGGACCTTCATCGCGGGGGAGTTGGGTATCTTGTTTCGTTCCTGCAACGCATCGCAGGGGGAGGGTTAATCTTCTTCGAGTTCAGTTCAGTGGCCCTCAGAGACGTCGATTGTATCCGGATTCTGGAGGGTCTACCTCCCTCGCTTACTTTTTTGACGATTGATTGTTGTGGATCGTTTACGGACAAGTTTGTGAAGAGGTTTGGGGTGGAGAGTGCTAAAAAGGCCAGGTTGCTTCCCAAGCTGGAGGTTTTGACGATCAATTATGTCCAGGAGGAAGGGGAGCCGTTGGTGATTACGTTGAAGGAGTTGAGACCCGAAATCAAAGTTGTCCGGAAAGGCACTAATTGAAGGTAGACGATGTCTTGGGCAGTTGTACTGCGCGTATAAAGTATCAATCTTGTCACCCTGGTAGCAGTCTTTACATAGCAATCGGTTAGGAATAATGTACCATTCGATAAATTTGGTTGATCATATGAGAGTAGCGTGAACTGTAACGGCTTGACAAACTGACTGCGTATGGACAATTCATGTAGCATACATCTGTCTACATTTCCAACTCCAAATCTTCCAACTTGTAGCGCTTCATTGCTGCCATATGAAAATCGATATACCCGAGGACAACAGCTTTCGCATAGACATCGTATGCCTCGGGATGAGCAGCAAGAATTTCCTTGGTAGCTCTATCACCTTCGACAGTAAAGTCGGCAAGATACTGCAGCGCTTGAAGCTTAGTCCATCCGTGTAAACGAGCGAGTAGAGAAATGTGGTTGGTGTCTTCGTTGGCAAGCTCCTCCTTGTAAAACGAAAATATATCGCTGTTTGGTGGATATACAGTAAGGAGCTGAACTGAGGTGAACTAGGGTGAACTTACTTGACGTCGTTGATGTAGTTCGTCACGTTGGGTACAACTTGTATGTAAGCATCGGGAGAGATATGAGGTGAAAAGGCGAAGAGTACATATGGAGTCGCCACACCAGCCAGTGTTCTGAAATAACGAGGATAACCTAGAGCTGATCTATGAACCTTGAGTTTTGTTAGCTGGAGGTTAATGGTGAGCAAGAGGCTGCTACCTTCATACCCTTGTAGTCATACTCAAGGACATTCGCAGTTATGAAGTCGAAGGTGCTGGATACAATAAGATTGGCTGCTACAGAATCGAAATGCTCCCTGGCGTTTCGAAGGAGGATGACAAAGCCATCCAGCAATGGGTGCTTCTGCGATTCAGCGCAAACGAATCTGTGATGAAATTCTCGCAATGGTGCAGGATCGATGACAGAGAGATCATCCATGAAGATCGCGTAAGTCGTGTAGAGTGTAATCCAATACTGAGCTCGTATATCGAGATGTTTATACATCGTCAGTGTGATCGCAGAAGCGGAATCCAAAGCAAGTCGAAATCTTGCAGTATCTGCATCTTCTTTCCGGAGACTGTAGTGCTGAAGGCCATCTTCAACAGCAGCATCAGCAAACGCTGGGTCGATGGGGATTGTCTGGAAACGGAAGTCCATTTGCTGTAGGAAGCTACGCAGGATACTGCCAATCGCTTCCTTATCTGTGGGTGTCATCTGGGCAGGAGCTACAGTCAGAGTCCCAGTCTCGAAGTGTATTTACAGTATGTCTCAAATCATCTGGTTTGTCAGCAGCGATGTTTGCGCTTCCGCTGACCATATATTGGTTTGTGATCCAAATGCTGGCAATACTTAGTGGTTTAACCGGCCATACGCCACACCGGAGTGCCACATGGCCGCTTTCTGTTCCTGGTTCTATCTCAGCCCAATTCTATCTGCTCCTCTCATTGTACACTAAGCATGTTGCCATATCTGGCAGAAGGGTTGTAGAAACACCGTAGGTCTTGCCACTGTAGAAGATCCCCACCTCCTGGAAGGAGTCGGAGTCGAAACATAGTGAAAGGAGCTGTGCGGACATTATGGAAATGTCCGGCCGCTGTTGCCGGACTGCTCTCACACCACTTCACTGGTGACATCTACAAATATGTTGGCCCTGGTTTTCGTATGGCGCAGGCCTTATCAAGGCCTTATACTGTCTGCAGGCAGACACTTGAACTGCAATAACTAGAATTTGTCAAAATAAGTGAAGATCCCGCAGATTCCGCAGATTTCCCCAAGATTTCCCCGCATGTTCCTGAAGGTATTTATGTTTCGACCATTCAAGTTGTCAGCGCAGGTCACAATGGAAGTTGAATGAGTGAATGCCATGTGGGACGCTACACTGTGTGTGGCACTCATTCCAGAAGGCATCACAGAGTCTCATGACTTCTGATCGATGTATCAACTTGTTTCGGCTGTATGAAGTAATTATTTTCATGTAAAAGATCCTGAAAATGTCACTGCCCTCCAAACCAAGGGGCACATGGACAAGAATCCCATACTGGATGTTGGTAAGGTCTGCTATCGAGGGTGTTAAATTTTCAGTTGACAGTCTATTTTATTATTATTATATGGTCTGATTGAGCTTCAGATGGCTTATCGACTCGAATTCTACCCTGGGCCGCATGGTAAGATGTGAGTTTGCACGTGCAGACAAGATGCTAGTAAGTAAAATACCTATTGTTTTGTATATGTATAAACCACTTCCTACTTGCTTCCTACCTGAGGAATCCAGATATGGATGAATTCTTACCTTGCAAGGCAAGACCTTAAGGTAGGTCCAGCCAGAAAATCTTGAAAATTTGACCAATGTCTGGTACTGAATCTTATTTCTGGTTCCCCCTTTTGGCCCCCTTGCTTCAAACAATACAAATCTGTGATGCACATAATACTCCATGGATCTTCATTGGGTGAATGGGGTCTGTTATGTTCTGTAGAATCCTCACAGCTGTGTTCAATGTGCATTGAGCAGATGACCTTGAAGTTGGAAAGACAGAAATTTGAAATTTAAACAAATTTTAAAGCTTTTTTACACTGGCAGCCACTTGCACATAGCTTGCAAATATGATACAAAACAAGTAGCTTAGCCAAATTATGCAGCACCATGATACCCAAGCACTGGAGGCTGCAAGCCTAAGTGAAAGAGTACCTGACTCCACTCACACATGACATCCTTGCTGTCCTCCTTTACTCCCATCATCATTCTGTCATTGTTCCCACTTTGCTGTTGAAAAATCCAATGGCTTGACTCTTGAAAATTTCTATTAACCCACCCAACTCTCCTTAACTATTTCACTTGTAGGACAGTTGAACCAAGGTTTTTCCTCATCAAGGTTTTACTTTAGCAGTCAACAAAGAATCAAGTATTGCTCTCCAATACAAATTTGGTTGAGTGGTATCAACTTGAATGGCTTGACACTGCTTGAAGGTGAACATGCAATAAGGAGCTGAACTGAGGTCTTGACATCATTGATGTGGTTCACCATGTTGGGTAGTGTTGAGAAAGACCCATGTGGTCTCTTGGATATCGGGCATGCACACATAAGTCAACCATTTCCTTATTTGTGTTTATTTTGTATTTACTTTGATGACCATTAGTAAGCCTCAGTTGTCTTTCTATTCACTATGACTGAGGTCAGTTTACCTGTTTGATTATATTCTCTTACTTACTATGTACTTTAATCTAACTATCTGCCTTACCTGTTGACAGGTAGGACTTGTATGTAAGCATTGAAAGAGATAGGAGGTGGGAATGCAACCCAATCCCCAAGCCCATCATTGTTCTGAAAAAGCAAGGATAATTTGATGTACCTTGAATTTCATTAGCTGGAGGTTCATGATGAGCAAGGGGCTACCTTCATATCCTTATTGTGATGATCAAAAACATGCATGAATATGAAGTCAAGGGAGCCAAGATTGAAATGCTCCTTGGAATTTTGGAGGCTGGCAAAGGTACTAAGCAATGGGTGCTTTTGTGAATCAGCATGTATGAATGCTGAATGAAACTCCAGAAATGGAGTCGACTTGGTGACCAAGAGATCATCAAAAAAGGTGAGACAAGTTGTAAAGAGGGCAATCCAATACTGGGCTCAGATGTCTAGATTGTGAATATGATTGAAGCACTGCAGTGCAAGGCAGTTTGTAACTCAGGAGTATCTGTATCCTCTTGTAGCATAGACCTTCTTCAATGGTAGCATCAGTAAATACTGCATTGAAGGGGATGCTACAGAAAGGAAAGGCCATTTGCTGAAGAGAAATGCATAGGATACTGCTAATCACTTCCCTATCTGTGGGTGTCATCTTAGTGATATGGTCAGTGGATCATCACCTGAAGTGTAATTATGTCTCAAGTTGTCAGCAGATCCACAGGTCACAATGGAAGTGGACTTAGTGAGGAGATGTCATATGGGTTCAGAATGCCACACCATGTGGCCACTCATCTGTAGTGCATCACAGACTTACCAGGATACTGCAGTATTATCCTGCCTGTGATCCACTGTGACTAGCACAAAACTGGTGCCTTGATGGTGAAACACAGAGTCTAAGCATCAGATGCAGGTAGGAATGCATTTGGCAATGTTGGTCTGCTTATTGTAAAACAACTTGCAAGGAGGTGGCAGGATGGCAAAAATTTACATCACTACATTTATGAATTTTAGAAGCCTCCCTCCAAAGTTGAAATTTACCAGCACATGATCATCTAAAATTAGCAAAAATCAGCCACCTTTGTTTCCAAGCTTACTTCCAGTACAATACACAAAAACAATTGATGTATTCACATAACACTGACAAGATGCGACATTATCTGCAAGGTATATTCAATCTGAGTGTAGTTTGTTTGGCCAACCCCAGACCCTCCCTTCACATGATGACATGGGTTGTCATCCACTTGAAGACTTGATGCCACTGTTAGCTGACAAATTTAGCTTTTGTGAATTTGTCAGCTTTCCACCTGAGTCACTCCAAAGTCAAAAATGTCTTTTAACATTCATATTTACTCATAGGAAAGAGGGGAAGAGGGGAAGGGGATTAAGGAGAGTATACCTGCTCAAGACATTAATCTTTTGACCCCATGGTCATTTCTGTCAAGCCAGAACCCCTTGGCAAGTACTGGAGTTCGGGGTATTTCAGGTTGCCCACAAGTGAGATGTCTGATTCTGATTGACTTCTGATTGCAGCAATCCCATTTTGCTCACATTTCTGATCCCCTCCAAGCACAACTTTGGCACTTGCTTCAGCTTGGCATCAATTCAATCACTCCCAGTATGAGTATGACCAGTAGGCTGTATATGAAAATTTGCAGGTACAGTAATATGGAAGGTAAACTTTGTATAGTCGCATTCATGGTTGATTTTCCAAATTTTAAAGTAATCATACTAACATTAGCTACAGTCACAATACATGATAGCTAATGGAATAATCAGCACATTTTGAAGAATTGGTGTTCATCAATTTTGAGTTCTCACAGTACTAAGTTTAGATCCAAAGAAACATTGCCTCATCATTACAATGTAGCCTGAGTCTCTGAACCAACCCCAAATGTTTTCAGGTGTCATTGTGTCATGTATGGCCTGCCAAATCAACTGCAGGATTCATCCTTCATCAATTCACCCAGTGCATAATCTCACTTGCTTCAAATTCATTGCAGAGAAGCCCTGTTTGAAGGGATCATAGAGGTTGGAAGGTAGAGAGACATGCCACTGATGTCAATCTCTAACCAGTTGCTATTCAAGAAACATAAGCAGAAACTTCCCAATTACCAAGCCTCAGAATGATGCACACTGTTTCTGTTGGGATAGGGCTGCATGTTGTAATGGAATTCCTCCCCATTCCATGAGCAGGTCAGGACATATGCAGAACTCTTTCTAGTGAAATAGAAGGTAAAGAAGGTAAAATCGGATACCTAGGATGTATTCACTGAGATGAAAGCCAAAATGCATTTAAACAAGGACATACCTAGTTTCTCAAATGAAAATTCATTTCTTCATGCCTGCCACCAGTTGGAGCCCATCCAAAATGGCAGTCAAACAATTGAATGCTGACTCATCAATGAGAACAAGCTGGTCTGCTGTGTAATTTCAATCTGGTACACTGTGACAGTCCACGAGTGTTTACTGTGTTCCAAGGGCAGCCCGAGAGATTTCTTTCTGGGAGAAACTACTTCGAGATGGTTTCCTCACATACCAGTGATACCACAACACCACAGCCTTGTATCAGATACTCTCACAATTCAGAAAGGTAGAGGTCTGGCATGCACTCAATCAACATTAACAACACTAGGGGAATGCCTAAAACACGAACCTTCTTCAGCAACGACGTCGACGGCAGTAGCCAAAAATAGTAGGAGACAATGCTTTTGCTACTACAACTATTACATAATCCAAACATACTGACTGAAACCATCAGGAAAACTCCGTTCCGTCTGTGTCCCTGAGCCATCTTGTCAGTGGCGGTGGACAGACGGACACAACCGAATTTTTCCATATCGGGGTAATATTTGTCACGACATGTGACTTTTACAGTCGTTACTAAACCGTTACAGAATCATGATGCGCCTAACGGCGTTAGGCCATTCTGTAACGGTAAATTCTAGCTTTAGATAGACCTCGATATTGTGGCATCACTGTATGTGTTCTTCGATGCCTTTTGCCTAACTGAATCGCTACACAGTTTGCTTGAAGCACCAGAATCCTGATCCTCTTTTTCCTGCGATGGCGTACGCTCATTCTGCGCTGGCGCGGCCGTTCCTCGATTGTACATTCCCTTGTTCCGGAAACGGCCATTCGTTCTCGTTATCTATCTCTCTGTTATCCCAATACTATTGATCAACCTAGGCTACCTAGCACCTACGGCTTTGACCTTACAGCAAGCTGACATCCCCGTTCTCGTTGAAAATGCATCTGGCGGGAATACCCGTAACTTCGCAGACAGACGCTCACAACTGTTGCTATGTTACTAATTCAAATCCACCTGTGCTTACGTCTCCTCGTCTGCCTGACTTCTGAACACTACGCTTCCTGTAGCATCGGTTCGTATTGCCTCCTACTGGTCCAACCCTACGTCTTCCCTTTCCGCATACTGGAGTGTGATAGTTTGTTGAACTGCCTTCGCGGGGTGCAATGCCAGGGTAGCGCTTAGGACAAGGACGCTGGTTCGCAATCTCATACGTCGCCTGATTGCTCTGTCCTGGCTTTGGGTTGGTTTCCAGTCAGGTTGGGTCACGGAGAAGGACGGGGTACGAGAGAAAGATGTTCCTACGCATCTGATAGCGTCACCTCACTTATTTTATCAACAATTAGTCGGATTGTGGTGCCAGCGTTTGTCATTTGTTGCATTTAGGACGAGGACCCACCTCGAATGAGGCCGTCGGCGGCCTAGGTATTGGGAACATGATGCTTCTTGAATGGATAAACCGTACCATCCCCACTCGTCTCTCATTGCATGGCTTATTCCGTAAACGGCTACTATCCGATTGTAGCGTATACACAATTACATTCTGGTAAGCATTCTGCTTTATTGGGCTTCACTTCTCAGGCTACTGTTGCCATTGAGCATTGCGCTTAAGTTCTTATCACTCTAGCGTTCCCACCTCACCGCTTTGGAGGATTCACATGCCCGGCTTTGAATCGTGTGGTATGGCTCTCTGTATTAATAGAGATTTGCGTTATTGCATTGTACCGCAGTCACTTTTCAAGCCAAGAATCAAGATAGAATCTGTGGAGCGGCCCACTAAGGTCGGTTTCAGCTGAGTCTGCTGTCATGAGTTCTGAGCTGACAATCCACCGGGTCGCTGAATAACCGTCAGATATTCGCCAAGATCTTGACTCCGACTGGATCATTATCTCCAGTCCTATTCCCTATCGTAGCCGACCCGCAGTTTACCAAGTAGCTACCATTACAGCCGTTCATTGACGTTCATTCGGTATCGCACCAGCGGGCCAAGCATCGTGTTGTTCTACCCACATCGTATGGTTAGAACGAGTCTGGCTAGGCGAGACTGCACTTTGCGGTAAAACAACCCGCAGGCAGGGATTTCGGACCGCTCCTTCCGGTTTAGGCAGGCCGGTTTTGGCCTCTTCTATCAAGGTACGTGAACATATACCCACGTGTCTTACTATTCTGATAAGTTGCCACAAATTTCATTTCGGCACTGTCTTTTCATCCTGCCTAATTCGGCTTTTCATGATGTTCAAGCAGCCTTTTTTTCTTGGAAAGCCAGACTGTAGGCCCAAGTAGCATATTTGATACCAACACTCAGACAATATACTGACATAACCACGCTCTATGGATGAGGAAAAAAAAGGCCCTTCCCCGAAAGGCAAGTTCGGCGGAGATTTAAGATCGAGGTTATCGTCAACTGGTTACGAGACTACGGCTTATAGGTCCACAGGTTGAAATGAAAGTGGACTGAGAAAGGAAATGTTGTATAGGGGTCCAACCGGCCACATCGGGTGCCACCCCCTATGTCTTCTACTTCAGATTCTGCCGGAGACTGATTCATCTACGGTGTCCATTAATATTTCTCCTGATGATGGAGATGCTGAGTTGATGACAGAGAATAACAACACATTCTGGCGACATACCCGGGTCGTGCTGTCCGACAACAGCAGCAAGACGTGGCATGTACCATTGTGGAAAATATAGCTTGTCTATGCCACATGTAAATCCGGTGCCTGTTCTCTCTTATCAAGATCATGCAACCTTATACCAAGAGTTCAGATTCAAGCTGCTAATATGTCGTCGTATGCGATCTCTGCGGGTCGGAAGTAGTATTGATGCCGCGTGGACAATGGACATCAAGAAGGATTCTAGAAGCACGGTAGGTCTTGCCACTAAGGTAGATTACAGATCCTGACTGATCGCTTTTGCGATAATACATCAAAAGGGGGGAGTGATCCTGGTGACAGAAGGGGTGCTGTACGACCTACATATGCTCCGGGAGATGCCTGACCCGCTGTTTCAACAAACTGAACTAGAACACGAGTCAAGATATGTTAACGTTTCTTTATTTATCAAATGATGAGCCTGAGAGCCCTTATAAATAAAGCCTTTTTGCCTTTTACTTCTTCAACCTGGAAATCCAAACTTCAAGATGACCAAAACTCAATCCATTATCCTGCCTGATACCTTGGCCAAATGGCCCTGGCAGAGACGTCTCAATTGCTTCCACGACGAAGTTAAGAAGGAGGCCCAACTTTGGGCGCGAAGCTTTCGCGTATGCCAAGGCATTCGCTTTTCGGATCAGGCTGATATTATTACAGATGTTCACGCCAAAGGCTCAGGAAGCATTCGACAAAGGTGCCTTCGGTGAGCTTAACACTCTCAGGCTGTGCAAGTTCTGCTTACACGTCTTTACTTGAGAACTTTTCGCTTCGTTACTCTACCCTTCGGCAGATAGAGGTTAGTTAGTAAGCAAGGACCAACAAACTCACATCTTCGTCTTGATTTCACAGCACGTCTTCGGTCTGGATGCGATCTGATGAATCTGTGCGTAAATTTGAACATAGCTACATTACCAAACGGGTTGATCACTTTTACAGTTTCTTCTTATTTGACGAATATTCTGATGCCGCAAGCGAAGTTGAAGGTGAATCATATCGAAGGAAAGCCTATACTGAATTGCCATTTCTAACCACTTTTGTTAGTGAGGGTCCAAAAAGAAATCATTATGGATGCTTTACGCGACACTGGAAAGCTTCGACCCCCCGGTGAGTGGATCGGGGGCGAAGTGGCTCGATCGTGAGTCCCCGTGCTCTTGTGATTTGACCCTTAGCGAATTCGATGAAGATTTTGGGAATTAGCATCTCAGACTGCCACCCCATCCGCTCAGAAACGGTTCATAAACATCTTTGAAGAGTATCTCGAGGCAGTCGTGCAACAAGCTGCGGATAGAGGTAGTTGCTATCAACGAGACATCATCTCTTATCTCGAGGTGCGGCGCTGTACCGTCGGCGTTAAACCAGCCCTTGTCTTGTACGAGTTCGATCTGGACCTCCCCGATGAGGTCTTTGAGAATCCGTTTATCCAAGAAGTTTCATTCTGCTGCGTCGAAATTGCAATCTTGACCAATGTGAGCGACTCGACTCTTTGGGCCGAACACAATCTCATCTGTCATCCAACAGGACATGTATTCTTACAATGTTGAGCAAGCTCGAGGAGATGAAAGGTGACATTTTTATCCATCCTATACGAAGCACTGCTGACTCAAAAACCATGTGCAATTCAGCCACAATATTGTCGCTGCTGTTATGAATGAGTTAGGCACTGACATTGCCGGAGCTATGGAATGGGTTAAAACCTATTCTAAAGAACTGGAGATTCGATTTATGGAAAGCTTCAAGAAGGTCCCGCGGTTTGGTGGACCTATCGATCTGCAGATCGCGCGCTATTGTGACTGTCTCGGATACTTCGTCAGGGCGAACGACCAGTGGTGCTTTGAGAGTGAGAGGTATTTTGGAAAGAAGGGTGCAATAATTCAGAAGACGAGAAAGGTCAATCTTTTGCCTAGGATTGTTTCCAACGGTGGCATCGGTCCTCAGGTCGTGGATGAACTGCTTCTCTAATGCTTAGTGTCTGCTTTCTTGTACATTATATTCTTAATGTCTCGTTTATGAACCATGTGACGAGATCGTGATCTACCAAGTCAAGATCCACCAGATTGGCGACGATCATAGTGTGAGATAATGGGCAAACAAGTCGGATTCGAAGTATTTTTTCACCTCTGTTGAATTTCGGGGCCCTATTTCCTTATTGGGAAGTGGCGTCGCATTTTTCCGTTGCAACGATTCTTGTAGGTACACCTTTATTGCATTATTAACTATACAATGAACTTAAGGTAGTAGAAATATTGTAGTTGAACAACAATGAACCTTGCGTGTACAAGATCTCCGATCAAAGTAACCGTTACCACCGGTTCGGTCACTACATTGGTACAACGCTTGCTGATTGCTTATTCCCTCTTCCATCTTCACGACACTACACAATCCGCAGGAAAGAGACCTCGCTCCTGGCGTGGAACCAACAAAAATCGGGACAGTGGAGATATCTATCGATAGGCGTTTAAGAGGTCGGTTTTAGTCAGGTTGGGTGACAGAGATGGCACGAGGTACGAGACAAGCCTTGAGGCAAGATAGACGAAAGGACGCTCCCCATGCATACGATAGCGTCAGCTCACCATCTTCGATCAACTGGTACTCCTCCTTCACCGAGCGGAACTTTACCGCGGCGCTTTTGTTGTCTGTTGCGTTTAGAAAGAAGACTGTATGCCTGCATGTACTAAAGTTCGACCTGGCAATTCGTTGACGGAATGGTGGGCTTCAGCTCGGTGTAGAAAGAAATGGTTAGACCCAATGAGTTTTGGGGTCGACGGGAGAGGTAGAGAGGCTCGTTAGACTGGACGAGCATTCCCTTCTGTTTTCTTTTGGAAAGTCACGGGTATGTAGAAGTCTGCTAGAAAGGTTCCGCAGGTTTTGAAGTTTGAGTACACGTATGAGCGCAATTTCCGCTTAAAGACGGTGGCATAGTTAGAGAAGTAATATCCCTGTAGTACGTTACGGGTGTCTCCGTGCAAATGAACCACCAGCAAGGGCCGTTCGGGAGCAATGCGAACGTTCTTTGTGTCGGCCAGCAGATGGCATTGGGAATCCCACAGCCTTATGGGGTATCAAAGAACAACTTAGCCTAGGGATCATTCGGGAAAGAGAGCTGAACGTTCAGGCGGAGGAGCTTGGGAGCGGCAAAGTTCGGAAGTGACGTATGTGTGACGTGACGCACCTCTCTCCGGACAGCATATAGCTTGCTCAAAACTACAGTTTTCCAGTCGACATAGAACAAATCTACGAAATAGTAATACTCTTCGGCTACCACAGAAGTTACCACAGAACTAAAATCGTGGCTACGTACCTACCAATCGACTTGAACTCGACTTGGCCCAGTGGCGTACGGTCTTTCAGCGACTCTAGTTTGGCAACTCGTATCTGTCACTTGGATTGTCTGGTCCGTTTGTTTCGGGCTTTGTTGATAGTCTCACTAATACTTCGCGGCTATATCATAATGGAGGTAATTCCTGAGCATTGCTTGCTTTTCTCAAGTGGCTTGCCCAAACAGTCGTCGAAGGGTATCGGAATTGTTTTCACGGCATGATGCTTCCTGAATGGATAAGTTTAGATCTGTCACCCAAGCCTGAGGTCGGCATGGTTACCGACTCAATTTGTGCGCCAAACCTCCACTTCTTGTCCATTTCATGATTTCGTTCCTTCATGCGTAGAGTTGTTTGTGGGACTTATTCAAATAGCCACATAGTACATTAGAGTGATTGTCCGAGACCCTTCCATCATTGTTTTCGGAGTGAGAGTGGTGGCTTGGCGTTGGAACAATTATCGGTAAACACGAGTAGGTGCATGGACAACAATCGCCACTGCCTGTACTGGCGAGTTTTGCTTAACGCGCTAACTACTATCCCATCGAACATTCTACCCTACAGTATGTGCTAGTCTGAAATGTCTAGTATCCTTTACCTGGCGGGGCACAAGTGTTTGGTTGAACAGATTGGGTCCCAGGAAAGTTCGCCTTCGATTGGAAAGCTGCTTAAATTGTTTTTGACTCGAATGGGCAGCATGGGCGGACCCAGGTAAAGAGCTGGTGTCGATTCGAGGTGAAATGCCGACCACCGCGAAAGGTCGACTCATCTTGGCACACACTTGGTTCCTTTGCTATACATTATACCCAGCTCGACCTGAAAGTTCCAATATTAGCTCATATCGGTTGTAATGCGCCGATTGAATTACCAGGTCATGCGACCGCATCACTTGATCACTCGATCCTACCTCTGCCAGTCATGGACACGATCCCATTGCAAGGTTGAGCCTGCTTCCGTTGGTTTATCTCTGAATGTTCTGACGGCTGTATTTAGATCTGAGCATCAATGCAACTGTTGATTACAGCTTCCCGGATGACACCCTTTTTTACATCCAAATCATTGTAGGCGGCGCCGTTGTCGACCGGGTAGACCTACGGAAAGAGGCAAATCTTTCAGATTGGGCACTGAGACCACGAGAAACCGTGAAATTGTCAGTACGGTCTACTTTTTACCTTTCTAATGTATTCTGTAGCCCGGTTAATATACCATTTACAATCATGCTAATTCAAGAGAGTGCCAACCAAAGTACTCATCCACTCGCTTCTGTTGGACTCGCTCCCGGCCATCTTCTTGAAGTGTCAGCAAAGTTCTCTGTGAAACTTATCAGAATGACTCAGAACAACACCGATCCCACACTAGAACTTCTGGTGGAATTCACAGCCTCGCGCATATTACCTGCACTTCTAAGTACAAGAGTGGTCAGCCATACCTCTACCCCCTATAGCCTGCGTAAGTTTTCTCAAGAGTCAAAATCCGTGTGAAATTTCTCATAAACCCTCAGTCGAGGCAGTTGGACATGAAGATATTGCACTTCGTCTACGCCAAACACTCAGTGACAAAATACCTCTAGAAACAAACATCCTTTATAATATCTGTGTGGAGGTGCTTCTTCTCCCAAACACAAACATTCACAAGTCCCCATTGCTGGAAGCGCTGCACCAGGTTTTTCTCAAAAGAAATGATTCCTTCCCCACTAAGGATGACCTGAGCCGAGCGGTCTACATATGTGAAGATGCTATCAATTCCACTCAAGCAGATGATCCTATGAAAGCAGCCTACCTGAACGATCTTGGAAATTCTTTAATTGATCGTTTCAAACGACAGGGTCACGTTGCTGATCTCATCAAGGCTGTTTCAATCTGTGAAACATCAGTAGAACTCACTCCAAATGACCATTCCTCCAAGGTTACACGTGTAGTAGCCTTTGGCAATGCCCTCCAGACTCGCTTTAATGAGTTTGGTGATGTCAGAGACCTTGATATGGCAATCGAAGTGTATACCATTGCCGTGAGGCTCACTCCTCCTACCCACCTGGATCGGCCTAGCTATCTAAATAATCTCAGTATTATGCTTCAAAATCGTTTCAATCATGAGAGGAAGGAAGGCAGCAGAGACTCCAAGCATGTCAACCTTGCCATCTGTCATCTTGAGGAGGCTCTTCAATTGACTGATGATAGGCATCCAGATCAACCTGCCCGACTGATGAACCTTGGCAGGTCACTCTGGACCCGCTTTGGATTGTCTGGTGACCCAGCTGACATGAATAGGTCTATTGCTCTATGTGAGACTGCGTTGCAGCACACTCCAGACAGTCATCCAGACAAACCTTCCTACCAGAATAATCTTGCTACCTTTCTTCAGACTCGTTTCAAGCAGCTGAACTGTTCTGCAGACTTTGATCGAGCACTCTCATTGACAGAGGATGCTTTGCGGCTTTTTACATCAACAAATGTGCACCATCAGCCCATTCAAGTTGAAGTATTATATACTCTGGGAAAATTGCTCTATGATCGTTTTCGTCGCTGTAGAGACTTCAATGACTTTGAGAGGGCTTATTCTCTCTTCTCTACTGCTGCAAACTCGACCACAGGCTTGATAACTCAGCGCTTTGATGCCTGTCGAGTATCTGCATTGATGGATGAAGCCAGGGATCCATTATCATTAACTTCAGCTCCATCTTCATCATCCATTCCAAAGGGTTATATAAAGGGGTTGGAACTTTTACCTCAGATGGCATGGCTTGGTCTATCAATTGCTGATAGGCAGACTCAGATCAGACAAGCTGGTGGCTTTGTTGGTGCTGCTGTCATAGCTGCTTCACAGGCAGGCCAGTGCAAAACTGCAGTAGAATGGCTAGAGCAGGGTCGCTCTATTATATGGGGTCAGCTCCTTCAACTAAGGACACCTATTGATGATCTTCATGAGGCCCATCCAGCCCTAGCAGAGTCCTTGTTACACATCTCAAAGCTGTTAGAAGAGGTGGGCACCAGAGGCAGCGCCTTGGCCCAAAAAGAATGGCAGTCTCATGACTTGGCATATGAAAGACAAGAAATTTTGAAAAACATCAGAAGCATGGATGGCTTTGACAGGTTTATGTTGCCCAAGACTTTTTCAAAACTAAACCAAGCTTCTTGCAATGGGCCTGTCATCATATTGAATGGCAATAAGAGAATATGCCATGCTCTTGTTTTAATGCCTGACACTTCTGTGTTGCACATTCCACTCTCCACTATCACCAGCAAGGTTGTTCAGAGACTCTTTGAAACCTTGCGAACTTTGCTCGAGTCAGGAGGACGCTCAATTGTCCCAAGGTTAAAAGCCCTGCGTCCTTCCGACCATGGTACATCAGACCCGGAGGCCCAATTTGCGAGAATTCTATCAGATCTGTGGCTTCACGTAGCTAAGCCAGTGCTAAATCGTATAGGCATCAGGGTATGTTTGTTCTTGTTACTGTAACATCCTAATCACATCATATGCACTAGATTCCTACAACGGACATTGATGCTTTGCAGCGTGTATGGTGGTGTGGGACTGGTCCATTCTCATTTCTTCCAATACATGCTGCAGGGATCTATGACAAGGACGCGCCATTAGGATCTAAATTATCTGACTTCGTCATCTCATCATATACACCAACAATCAGTGCTTTACTCAACTCGAGAGAAGCACCGAAATCGGTAAAGATGCAGGTTCTTGCTGTCTCCCAGCCATCTGCGCATGGACAGCCATTTCTTCCAGGCACAAAGATGGAGCTTGATCACATTCAATCCCACACTGGAGCCATCCCATTCACCAGGGTAGACGGGATTTGTCTGACAATACAGGGAGTGAAAGATGGACTGGAGGAGCACAGCTGGGTTCATTTTGCATGCCATGCTATACAAGATACTTCCAAGCCGATTGAAAGCTCACTATTACTAGGGAAAAACTCACGTTTAACACTCGCTGAAATCACTAAACTTAGCCTTCCTCATGCAGAGTTTGCATTCCTTTCTGCATGCCAAACAGCTACTGGTGATGAGTCGCTTCGAGAAGAGGCTGTTCATCTTGCAGCTGGGATGTTATTTGCAGGGTATCGTGGGGTGATTGCCACGATGTGGTCGATCTTGGACAGTGATGCTCCGCTTGTCGCAGATTCGGTTTATGCCCATCTCTTCAAAGACGCGAATCCAGATCCTGTGCAAGCGGCAAAGGCTTTACATCTGGCGGTTCAGAAGCTTCGTGATATTAAGGGAAAATCGTTCTTTTCTTGGGTACCATTCATACACTTCGGAGTTTAACTAGTTTGCTTGGCCAGACATGATTTTCTATATCTGTGTTGACTAACAGGGGTTTGAATGACGGGATTGAATACCAAAAGTCGATCTGATTTGACTATCAGCCAAGTTAATGTCGAGTCGACTCTACTTTCAACCAACAAGTCTGAGATTTGACTTGAAAGCAATTGAATAGGAGCTATTCAATCTCAAAGTAATTCAGCCACAGCTTGAATCTTCATTTACTATCAAAACATGTGATTGAGTATTTGATACGGGGATATTCAAGTTGAACGCCCACTAGGGATAAAGTTCAGGGTAAAGGATATAAACTAACAACCCGATCATAGATTCGTCTGAGTCCATCCGACTCCGCTGCCTACGAAGGTGCCCAATAAGTGTTATCCGCAAGATGTACAGTGTATGTGGAAACAACAAGTATGTTCGAAAACAAGGCCATTCAATGTGTAGCACAGTCGAACAAACATAAATCGATTTGGTAAGTTTATAGTAATATACTTTGTTGAAATTTGAACTCGGATAGCTTGCAGCTCCTGAATCTGAATCAAAGACTCGATGTACAAGATTGAGAAGAGAATGGATTTATCTTAGGATACCATAATGTTGCTTGTATGAAGTAATGCTACATCCTTCATGTGTATGTATGTCATACATGTTCTAAGCAAACGTTCACCGCAGGTCATGAAACAAAGAGAGCAATTGAGCTTGTTGCATGTTTTGATTCCTGTGCAAATCCCCAGGTTCAGTGGAAGAAGAGAAGCCTTCAGGTATCTGAAATGATAGAGATACTAGCATCCGTCGCGTGGCTCGGGGTCATTACCCAATGCCAACCATCACCGTTATTCATTTCCGAATTTCTGTATGGAGAGGATCTTCATTTTTTTGCATACGCAAATTGATCTAGGATTAACGCCGACAGACGATACGTTATTAACAGAGCACTGTCTTCATTGGAACATTTCCACTAACGCCGAGGTTGTTGGGGAGGAAGGTGGAGGAATCGGGAAAGTTCCACCTACACACTCCCTGAGTCCTTTGCGGATGGGACGGGAATACTGTCGTCCGCTCCCATTCTTGTTCCGACTGTTCGCAGAGAATGTGTCCCACACGCGAGTCATCTGATGGTCAATTTGCTGACAGGACGAGGGCGAAGGTGAGGATTCAGATGGAGTGTCCATGATGGAGGAAATCGAGCGGTTGTTGTCGAGTGTTTGCAGACCTTCATGACACTTCTCTACCGGTTCAATCGACCTTTCACTTTCCCCAGCCAATTACTATACATTCTTATGCTGCAGCAGACAACTTGTGGCTGCTTGAACGTTTCAGGCTCCCAGCCCACACCCTCTCTCCCCATGTATATTGTTAGCATCTGAAAATGAACCGATGTTGAATGAGTTACTTGGAGTGATTTGTAAGATAACAATAATGTATCACTCATGCTTATAGCAGTGCGCACTGCGGTTATGTTTGAACGAGAGGTCGCTTCAATGCCAATTTTTTGTGCAACTCGGAGTCGGACACTGCGGGACGGAGTAGTATACTGACTAAGGGCCTAAGGTCATTATGATTGTAACTCATATGATGCAGATGATTGAAGACCCATGAGTTAACCGGTACTTTAAAGAATATAGCCAGTCCTACTTTCCTAGCTGCCGTAAATGATCGGTAAATCCGAGTTGCTTGTCGCAGTTTGTTTGTGTTTGTACCCTCTTCACTTGTCCCCTGCCACTTAACTTGAGCCTGACGCATCCAAATTTTTGTCATCTGTCGACACAGTATCCAGGGGAATTGAAGATATCACCGCGATGAGTGTGTCTATACGGATTCCGCCGTTGACAGCATATTTTCAACAAGCCTGTTTCAAATGCTTCCGCGAGGACGAAAACGACGTCAGACTTCTCAAATGTGCTAGCTGTCGGCGAGTTGCATACTGTGGAACGGGTAAATATTCTTTCCGTCCCAGATAAACATTTACAACGATTTTAAACCAGGATGCCAAAAGGTATAGCCGTCCTGAATCGCGATTTTCGAGCTGATTTGGATGATAAGGCGGACTGGGCAACGCATAAACGGTTCTGTAAAGCGTTCAAGGCTATGGGATTGGACTCAAGCCTACAATCCTCAAAATTTGCACTCGCTAACGACCTCGCTGAACTGAACAGGCAAACTATGCAACGGATCCTTGGCGATATCTTCATGCTGGAGAAAGCTTTAGGACGCAACGTCAATGTTCTGGAACGAAATCTGATCTCAATGCAGCCTCGTTGCATTGCTTGGTATGTCTGTCGACGTTCGGTTTTCGCAATCACTAACAGGATCCTTCAGTTCTGAAACAGATCGTTCGATACTCTCCGCCCCGATGAGCTCTAGTGGATCCTCACGGAGCTTGTTCCCCTGCCTCGATTGCAAACTTACATTTTTCTGTTCTGCGGAGCACGAAAACGCGGCACACGCGTCTCATCGCGAGCTTCCTTGCGACGAGGGACACGACAATCTTACTCAATGTCAACTCAATCAAGAGCTTCGGAGCGATATCAATTTCTCAAATGTCGTTGCACTAGATGGTCCCTTTGTTTTGGCACCGCAGCGTACCAAGCTCTCTTGGATCCCTCTTAGAGGATCTCAAGGCACCAGCGTCAACTCGAACTGGAATGATGAATTCACAGAGGACCTTGCGACAACCGCTGGGGTTCCACCGAACGTTTCGTTCGCTCCATTGATTCGAGCTGCATCCGAAACTCTGTCCATGCCGATGACGATTCTTTGGGCTTTGCAGAATCTCAAGACGTCTGATAATTGGACTCGACAGGATACGCTTACGATTCATGTGAGCTAAACCTTTTCTCTCGGGCATAGCTGACTCGTTGCAGGTCCTTGGTCCTGCAGAGAAGGAAATCATGGGTGCTCAGGTATTCGAAGAGATTCTCCATCGTCTTCCCGAAGTCAAGACGCTGAAGGTTTGACAAGTCTTTTTCGGTGAATTACACTCAATATCGTTTTAGCTTGTTTTTTGTGGTCCGGAACTCTCTCAGCTATTCAGTAGAACACATGAATCGGTTATGGATTTGGACACTTGTCCGTAAGTCCGCTAACCCACTGATTTAGAATTGCGACTAATTTCACTCCAGCGCTTGTCGACGAGAGGGTCGTAAGAGACTTCACCAGCATTACTCCGAGTATGTTCGTCTTTTCTTCATTGGAGCTTTTGATTGATTCTCTGCACAGGACGTACCACGAGCTTGCGTGGCGACTTGGAAACAAGCTATCTAAACCCGACTTGGCCATCGCATTCAACTCTGGCGCTTCTGAAGAGGGTTTCACCTGGGTCCCTACGATGAGATATCTCGTGAATAACAAGATTAGTTCACTCTTTACTGTGAGATTATTCAGCTCGAGTCTTTGGCATGCGACTGACACCTATTCTGACAGTCGTTCAACCGCGAGGAGGCCGAAGGAGAGAGCAGGATTCTGAAGGATATGGCCGGTGCGACGTTATTAATCGATGCAAGAATCAATCCCTGGGGGAGCGCGAAGCTGTTGCAGGAGCAAACGAAGGTATTGGGATATTACTCAGTCAATCGTTGGATTGCAGGCGGCTTTTGAGTGGCCTTTGTTCTTACTCGTATCATTGTAAACAAGCTATGTTATCGTCCTGGTCATTGGGAGATCGAAAAGCACGAGGGATTCTATTCATAAGGAATCACCGGTACAACCGCTTTGAGTACAACACATTGAATCCACTATCAATGAAACTGGAAGAACGGATGTTTCACATCTCGAAACTGCCTCAGCGCCAGAACCTCATTCAGAGCCTTCCAATCCACACACGAATCGAGGTACTCTTTCACCTTCTCGTCTTTTTCATCAACGGGGCCCTGTAATCCAAATAGCAGACTTTCGATCTTCAGTTCTGGTCGAAGTAAAGACAGTGCTTCATAAACCCAAGGAGGGATACGAACGTCATCCCAATCTATCCTTATAGAGAGCATGAGGTGCTTGAGAGATCGGAATTTAGCAAAGAGATTTAAGAACTCCTCCAACTCTGATTTTTAGAAATATGAGAGTTGACCGGAATAGGATTACGACTCACTTGTCCGAAAACTCCAATAATCTGTCCATTCATCCTCATACCGGTCGTTGGTGTCGTGAAACACGATACGTAGCACAGAAACATCGAGACAGTGGTGTTCCATGAAGAGTATAACGTTGTGAAGAGACGACAGACTCTCTGAAGTGCAAATGTACACTTCGAATGTCTGAAGACGAAGGTCTCCAAGCGGGATACTCCTGATCAACGCATCTCGAGAGAAAGCATCGAGATCGAAAGACAAAGTGGACAATAGCGACGGAAGGACTCGATTCCTAGGTAGGCCAGGAAGAGCAGTTAACGGGGCACGATTAAGAGTGGCAGTGACGCCTCCAGACCAGTATACGCTTTGAAGAGTAGGAAATGCGCAGATAAGGGTTAAGCTATTGCTGAGTTTGTTGAGAGCGTCAGCTCGAAGAGTAAGACTGGTGGCATTAGGGAAAAGAGAGCTGAAACGATGCAGGATCTCCGTCGACTCCCATTCGATAGACCATATGAAAATATTCTTTACGGCTTTGAATATAGGTAACCACGCCAGGAGGTCACGGTCTAGATATATACTGGGTGCTGGCAAAGTAAAGTAGTTGGCCGTAGAACGAGAAAGTTCAAAGACGATGTTTTTAATATGATGCAGGAATGTGGGACGCGCAGATGAGTTTGGGCAGCACAACATTGAAAAGCCTCTCAATGTCGTAGGACGAAGGATTATTGACTCAAACAGATATTGACGGCTGGTCTGGACCCAATCTCGACAAACAAGACTCGTTGCGAGCAAGACTTCGCGGTCCATTCTGGCGTGCTCTATTATTTGATCGAAAATTTCTTGAGGGAAGACAGGGAGGTCTGAATCAATCATGGCAAGGTGATAGATAGTACTGAACAAGTTGAGAGTGTGAGTGTGAGACAAAGGTGAGAAACTGCTTTGTTTTTGACAGTCTGTTACATAAATATCTATACACATCAAACACTAGTGCTGGAACAAGCCCGCCGACATTGGCTGGCAGTTGCCGAACTGCCTAGCGCAGCTTCCCTCTCCGGCTCTATTCTTCTGTAAGATTTTTATCCCTTGTTTATGGATCACGATGTTTCAAGTCGGTCGTGTGTGCAATTAGTAATTTAGTAGATACCGTAAGAGTGTGGGATCACTTCAAAATATTGGATACATACAAAGTTGAGTTAACCTGGTGCTGACTCGCGACCCTGTATGAATAAATCCCGAAGTGCACAGTAAGACAATGTTGATGTGACTCAATATCGATCGGTTCAATGTTGTACGGCCTCAGAATGGACAAAGGTTCTAAATCATGTTTTTCATTAGCTTAAATACGGTTTCCGAGTACCTGTCGTTGTTGACCGTCAGGGGATTTGAGCTTCCACACCGACGAAATTACCGGTAGGCAACCAGGCGGCATCTGCTCTCTAACAATCAACTTGAAAAAATGAACGGTGATGACGTCTTTGAGAAGACGTTTGAGTTTAAATATAACATCTCTCGGTGAAATCTACGTGTCTCAGGCATGAATTTCTTCCTCACTAGTCGACAGACCACTACAAACCCGGAAAGCCTCGCATATGAGATCCTACGTGAGTTGTCATCCATGCAGTCCATCTTCCAACACCCAAAAGTCTAGTATCTGGTATCGCGGGAATGGCAATCGCCTGTGCCACTACAATTCTAAGACTCGCAATCCGTATCCGTCGACTGTGGTGGGACGATGGAGGTTGTATTGTCATCGCAACTTACCTGATATAGTAAGGTGCATTAGTATATCGCGTAAATCGGATTTCGGCGTTTTTGCGAGACCTCTATCGGGTTTCTGCCGCTACCATCGAAACCGGGCGCTTATCGACAACGTGGAGAGAGGTATCCGAGGACTTCAGACTGAGGGGAAGGCGACTATGATGTATATCACTGATGTGACAGATGGGTTTCAGTTTTACATCCGTTGCCAATTCGGTCGGAGTCATTCTCATATTTTGACAGCCTGAGATAATGTCATCTTGTCGATCAGTCGATGATCTCATCTTATAAGCCCCACATAGAGGGTAAGTGTAAAGAGCCTACACAGTCAGACTTGCAATAACTGGATGCTAGCACAGAACTCCAGGCAGATTTATCCAGAACTTTGTCAGGACTCTACAAAACTTCCCGGTAAAACTTCTTTCCGCTTCCATACCATATACGTGCAACTTGTTGACACGTCAAGCACATAAGAACCTCACACTCAATTGGCGCACTCCCTAAAGCTTGTATTTGTCTCCCAGAAACTGTCTATGGGTACGAAAATACCGTAGGCAATCAGGCGGCATCTGCTTTCTAACAATCAACTTGAAGAATGAACGGTGATGACTGTCTTTGAGAAGATCTCCTTGAGTATTTAAACACAACATCTCTCGGTAAAATCTACGTGTCTCAGGCATGGGTCTCTTCCTCACTAGTCGACAGACCACTACGGACCCGGAAAGCCTCGCACATGAGATCCTACGTGAGTTATCATCCATGCAGTCCATCTTCCAACACCCAAAATCTAGTATCTGGTATCGTGGGAATGACAATCGCTTGTGCCACTACAATCCTAAGACTCACAATCCGTATCCGTCGACTGTGGTGGGACGATGGTCTCGCAATCGCAGCTCTACTCCTACTCATCGTGACTGCAGTCGCTGGTAAAATGTATTATTCAATGACACGTACGTACATATATCCACATCAGCTCGACGCCCTTGTTCAACTCATTCTAGCTGAAACCACAATCCCACAATCGTCCAGGGTAGCTTTGTACTACATCTTCGCTGCCACGTTCGATTTAACCATCTGGTTATCCCGGTTATCGGTTCTATTCAGCGTTATTCGGTTAGGATTCTATCGAAGTCGACTCTACATAGCAGCAACGTTGTTCACAATTGCAATGTTGATCCTAGTGTCCCAAGTCTTTTGGGATTGCGAATCGCAGAATCGTAGTACGGGGTGGAAGATGGACCCTATCCCGATGTGTGTTTTGGGACGGCAAGTTGCTGTGACGCAGATAACTAGTAAGTGGTGTGTCTAGTAGCAAACGTCCGGAGACTTATCGAGGCACAGCGGATTTTTTTGCAGATAGCGTCCTGATTTCAACCCCTCTTCTTCTCCTCCGATATTTACAATCCGAACAAGCAAGAGCCCAACGGATCAGACTCACTGCGTCGTTTGCTATCGGTGGATTGACGACGATAGTTTCGATTGTGCATACTGTTTATCTGGTCAAGGCTCTGCAATTGTCAATTGTGGTTAGTAATGTTGAGGTATGTGTTTTGAGATATTGGTTTGTGTTGGTTCTGAAGGGATGTCTCGGAATAGCTATCGGTTTCGGTGATCATATGTAACTTTGCTGTACTTGCGGCTGCAGGACATAGGGTGTGGAGAAGAATACGGCCTTCGAAGGCTCCAGATGCGACGATGCAATCATCTATGCAATTCCAGACTCGAGAAATACCGAAGAGTGAAAGTGAGACGGGGGCTGGAAGTTTTGGTTCTGGTTCTAGTTCGTCTTAGATGTTATTTCTTTCGGATCGGAGTATCGTTTAGTTTTCGTCCATTAAACTTTTCTCAGGATTTAGAGTCATGTCAGTCGTTGAGGTATTAATAACTGTACTCCATTCGCTATCGGACATCCGATCGTATTCGATCGTATTTTTCCAATACAGTTATTTTTTGTTCGAGTTCAAGCTGACAAATGGAAACATCTTTAGATCCCGAATGTACAAAGTGATGGTAAAACTTATAGAGCATGCGAATACTTGAGAGCTACAAAATTCTAAATTGGTGACATGTACGAAACAACTGCTAACGACGCAGATTTCTCTAGCTCCGTAGGCTTTTTACACATACAGTCCGTGTGGGTTCTGAGATGATCGACAGGTTTGATCAACATGACGATCTCAGGCTGTCAGGACTGAAATAGAGAATTCTCCGAGTCATGAAGAAGCTCATGGTCTAGAGCTAAAAGCCCCTTGAAACACATATATCCGGAATCGAACTCTAAGGGTCCCGTCACATCAACAGAGGGGGAACATTTAATTGCAAAAGTATTCGAGACATAGTACAAAAGAAGGGTGTCGAAGCAGAGCGTCTGCCTTACGAGCACTCAAGTTGGTCGGACCTCTCAATCGTTATCTCCGAGAAAGGAAAGGACATCTCAAATAGATATGTTTCATTGGGTTTGTAACCCTAAACCATGCGCTTCTTAAGATCTTCATGAGTCATTCTCATATCAGTTTGAGATAATGTCATCGTGCCATCCATCAAACCTGTCGATCATCTTCTGAGCCCACATGGAGGGCAAGTGTAAAGAGCCTATACAGTCAGACTTGAATAGCAGCACAGGCAGGATATCGTCTAGGTTTATCCAGAACTATACAAAGCTTCCCCAAGGGTGTTCGGACCTGCATTCCGAGACCGCGGGTAGGGCGGACTCAGGCCGGAGATTTTTTGTCGATCCACCTTCAAGATGGAAGTTTTGAGTTGGAAAGAAGCCAATTTCTAAGCTGGTTACATGCATCATTAAATGAGCTGTGCTGATGTTACTGTTGCGCTTAGATAGGGCTGACACAGCTTGGTGGCTGCTTATGATGTCATCCTCCTCCAGCAGTGCTAACAACTACAGCCTCGTCGCATTGATGGCTGTTGATGTAAGCACTAGATCGGATTTCGGCATTTCGCAAGGCCTTTGTCTGCTTAGGGTTTCTGCTACCATTCGATCTTGCAACATGAGGTTATGCAAGCCGGGGCACTGATCGACAACGCGGAGAGAGAGGGTATCCGGGGACATTGGGAAACCATGGAAGGTGACTATGATGCATATGTTCAACGTCTGTCATGACAGATGCCTATTTCCAGTGTGGGCTATTGAAATGTTTAAAGATCTTCTCAAAGATCATCACTGTTCCTTCTTCAAGTTGACGTTAGAGAGCAGATGCCACTTGATTGCCCAGTGTATTCTCGCACCATAGACATTTCTGAGAGAGCAATTTAGGGAGTGCACCACATCAGTATTTTAACACTTTACTTGCACACTTTCTGAGCTTTTTTGCTTGCAGAAAGTGAAAAAGCAAAACAGCACAAAAAGTGTTATACTGCTTTGAAAAAGCCAAAAAAGTTGAAAAAGCAGCATAATAAAATTGAATCCAATGATACATACAGTAGCTTTGCTAGTCTCAAATTATTAATGTTTTTCACTTTTATGTCTTTCTCACTGTTTGCAGCTTTTTTTACATGGTAGTATTTTACTTGCTTTTTTAAAAAGTCAATAAAAAGTGGACCTAGCTTTTAAGCTTTCCGACTTTCAAGCTTTTTGCTCTTGCACAAGCTTGTGCAAGGTCAAAAATGCAATGTGTAAGGTTCCTGATGCAATTGAGTGTGAGGAATTTGTATGCTTGACATGTCAAATGTTGCACCTTGCTCGTCTCTGCACAGCTTTCTTATCAGTGTCCTATATCTGTGACAGTCACAGTGTGCGACTGGGATAGTCTCTTCTAAACAGACAATACACGATCACTGTTGACAGTTTTGAGATGCGATGTGTATGAGTCTGTCACTTATGTGACCCGTTACTACGCTAGACCCATGTGATTGTGTAATCTCGAGACGCAAAATTTTCCAAAACGCATAGCTAGATAGGCTTGTAGGCACAGGATGTATACAATATTGATTCAGAATGATAGATACAATAAAGTAGCTCTGAAATACGCGAAAATCCGATGCCTAAAGTCAGTTTTGAGGTAAGACAATGTAAGGTGAGCAAAAGCCGAGGCAACGCGCTGTCGATATTTGGGGGGTTATTACGGGCTGGAATTCAGCATCAGGTGTATAGGATTGGAATAGAATGGTATGTGAACACACCATGAAGCTCATTATGTCCCCAATGCCTCTATCTCAACTCTGCTGCCTCTCATTTCACCCGCGCTCCTTTCAGAGGTTCCGTAGCCATTGGGATGGCTAAAAATGGTTTGGTTGTTTGCAGTTCACTTACTGGAGTGTTCTGAGATTGTCAATGAGGCAGAGAGATGCGTGGCAATGATAGGGAATGCGAACCTCTGCAGAGGGTACAAGATTACATAATCTGGGGGGTCTGACACTTAGACCCCCGCAACAAAAAATAGACTACAACTGGGAATACTAAAGGAGCTGGTTATGTGATTTACCTCTTACCTCTTTTTGTCTCAGTACTTCCAAGTTCCAGTAAGAGGTATAACACAGCTGTGTGTGACTGGAGGCAAGAAAACATTACATTATCCTACTCACAGAGTAGCCTTGTAACCAGGTGCTCACAGCCGAGGGGACATCAGATGGAAACCTCGTGTGGTACAATTCTGAAAATAGCTCACGTACACAGATTTCGCCCGATGCACGTGCCACTGACGTGCATTCGGTTCCTCAATGTCATTCTTCACCACTGCCAATGCCCAACTTTCAGTAACATCTTGAGGTATGGTTCATTCATCATTCGATTAAATTAATCAGCCAATTTGAGGTGTAAACACGATGAAAATCCCAAACGAGCATTTGGGGGCACACGTGAACTGCACGTGCAAGGATGCTCGCAGCTTTGTTCCAGTGCAACAGAGCAAAGATTACATCCAGAACATTGTTATAAATGCTGTGTATAACCTAGAATACCACCCTGAAGCTTGCTGAGTACCTTGGGAGGATAAAAAATTTGAATTTTGTGTATGCCATCTATTTTCGGAATTGTACAGGTCCCTCAACGCGTGATGTTGAGGGACCTGCGTCAGGTCTACTCACAGAGCCAGTGTTATGATCCCAACAGATCTGGCTGCAGCCATTAGTTACTTGGTTGGTGGACTATTAGAAGGTAGGCACAGGCACATACCAATGAATCCTGAGACAACTCAACCATGCATGACAGGGATACTCCTTGTACTTGTATGGGCGATATAGTGTAAAATAATTACACTTTTCCGCACCTTTAGCAAAAAATGGCCAAATTTCAGCACCTTTCAGTGAAATTCGC
The DNA here is from genome assembly GCA_003313965.1 of Megacollybia marginata. Taxonomy (NCBI): domain Eukaryota; kingdom Fungi; phylum Basidiomycota; class Agaricomycetes; order Agaricales; family Porotheleaceae; genus Megacollybia; species Megacollybia marginata. The sequence goes on along the minus strand of QLOY01000293.1, from coordinate 35,448 downwards.
ATTTTCCGCACTATCTAAAACTCGCATCTTTCTCAAATCGGCACCTTTGATCAAAATTCGCACCCTTGATGACAGCAAAAATCGGCATCTGCTAGAATCGGCACCTGAGCTGATCAATTTTAGCACCTTGTGCATTACATCTGGCACCTTTTGCATTACATCTGGCACCTTTTGTGTTACATCTGGCACCTTTACAAAACTGTTTATTAATTAGTTCTGCATTTCTAAATATAGTACTGCTCTAGAAAATGTTTCTATTCCCCAGTTTCCATCTTCCTCAAGTAGGTCAAAACCTACCATCTTATCTCGTGCAGCATTGATCTCATCATCTGCATTCACAAAGGTTGCAGCATGATCATCTTCAACTGGTGGAATTGGACCATCACCATCCACATCACCTTCAACTCCATACAGATCATTGACATCTTGAATGTCATCACCTGGATCACCAGTCCAGTACCCTCAATTGATAGCTTCTTCTTGGCTCAATTCATACAATGCAATGGGTGTTCGATTTCTGGTAGTGCGAATCTGATGATGGTTCCATCCCTCCCGAGCCCAGTCAAGTGAAGCCTGGATACGAGGCTGAAAGACTAGATATAGACAAAGTCGGTGAGTGGGGTTTGACATATCCAACAGACCTGTCTCTTCCAATAGTCTGGGTACTTACATATAAAGTACCTATGACAGTGTCGACCACACAAAATAGAAAGTGTTGAGTACAATGCTCACTACCATTCTATTTTAAGTGACCCTCCTTATTTGGGTTTACTCTGACCACGGACCCACCTCGACAGGAAACCTCATCTCTGCCAAATCTGTCCACACCGACTTTATTGTTGCATTGACAGATTTGTATTCCGACCCAATCCGTCGATCCCAATCTGTCGTCCCTCGAAACCTCATGAATGATGGCTTTTCTATTCCTACCCAATCCGTCGATCCCAATCCATTGTCTTTCCAAACCTCATGAATGACGACTTTGTGTATTCCGACCCAATCCGTCGATCCCAATCCGTCATCCCTCGAAAACTCATGAATGACGACTTTTTCTATTCCTACCCAATCCGTCGATCCCAATCCATCGTCTTTCCAAACCTCATGAATGACGACTTTTTCTATTCCTACCCAATCCGTCGTCCCTCAAAACCTCATGAACGACGGCTTTTTCTATTCTTACCCAATCCGTCGATCCCAATCTGTCGTCCCTCGAAACCTCATGAATGACGACTTTTTGTATTCCTACCCAATCCGTCAATCCCAATCTGCCGTCCCTCAAAACCTCATGAACGACGGCTTTTGTGTATTACCTCCTAATCCGTCCAACCCAATCCGTCCTCTCTCAAAATCTCATGAATGACAGCTTTCGTGTATTCAATCCCAATCCGTCATCTCTCATATCCTTATGAACGACGGCTTTCTTCACTGTCTACCTAATCTCGAATCTCGAATCTTTCAATCCTAATCTGTCGTTTCTCATATCCTCATGAACGATGTCTTTCTTCACTGTCTACCTAATCTGTCCTCTCTCCTATCATCATAAACGACGGCTTTCTTCACTGTCCACCTAATCTGTCGTCTCCCATATCCTCATGAACGACAGCTTTCTTCACTGTCTACCTAATCTCGAATCTCGGATCTTTCTTGAACGACGTCTTAGTCTTGTTTTGGGTGGACGGTGGTCTCAATATGTAGAAAGTGTCACCGTGTAGTATTGTCTTGCGAATAAACATGTGAACATAATGCCATTGCTGACCTCGAGCCTTCCAATGAAATTAAATACCAAGACTTCATTCAACATTTTCAGTATGTGTTACACGAAACTCAGCCACTATTTTCTCTAAACCTTCCTGGAACCAAACACTTCTTAGGAGAGCGAGTGGGGGCTAGACCTATAGTACCCTCGAAAGTCTTCTTTCTTCCCGGCACCTTACTCAATGAACCCCTTTTCTTCAACAAGTTCGTCACCTGCGCATTTTTTCGAGTCGTAGTTTTCGCTTTCTTTGCTTTCTTTGCTTTCTTTGCCTTGGTACAGGGAACCTGCTCTGCATCACTATCACCATAGTTCCCCGGTCCATCATCACCAGAAACAGGCGACCGCGGTGATAGTATGACATCAGGGAGCTGAGGACGTTCTGGGGAATCTGATGGTATGGCAGGGGGAATGTGGAGCTTTGGTGTTTGCGGACGGGACGGCATTAAAAGAGGCTGGTTGGAATCATATGTAGGACCAGACGTCGGATCAGAAGACATTGAATTGGGATCAGTGGATTCCCCTATGAACATCATAGATCCCTCCCCGGACATCAAATGGGTGGACTCAGACGTCCGATGAGAAGACATCGAATGAAGCTCGGGCGACATCGTATTGGGATCAGTGGATTCGTATGCACTAGTCGCAGGAGCAGTACCGTGACAGTTGTTGTCTACAAACATCATAGATCCCTCCCCGACTGCGACCGCCCCTGTATTTGTCGGTGAATAATTCATGAGCTCCAACAATTCGTCCCATGCATCAGAGTTTCCGAGCATCTGGGCTTGTTGATTTGTCAAAACCTCATTCGATGCATTGCGGACGTTAGACCAGGTGCGATTTGCTCGCATTGAAGACATAACCACCACCATAGACAGTCCATACGACACCCATGTTGAAACCTCCGTATTAGACTTGCCATCCCCTATACCTGAACACGAAGATCCACCAGCTGGTATAGTTGTCTCTATCAAACCCAAACGGTATACCAACTCGGTGGGTTATTCGCTTCCTGTCTGTTCCACCTGATGATTTTTCCAGATTGTGCCTATTCATACTTGGTGCGAAGGCTACCGGCAATCTTACCTCGACGAAGTTCTGCAACTGGAGGGCCGAGGACGTCATTGGGACGTTTGTGTTGTATGCCAGCAGGAGGATCCAAAGTTCCGTTGTGAAGACTGCTTCGCTTATCCAGGCCATGCCCCAAAAAAAAGGCTTTTCTGCTTGGTTATAACCACACAGAAAAAAGCCTTATACATGGTTATAACCAATACCTGCCAAAATGCTTAATCATCAATAGCGGGCAGGGCGGGCAGGTTCCTCATTAGGTAGGTGGGTCAGACTACCATAATTGGACTTGCTCCATTGATATCAATAGGCAAATACTAGTAAACAAGCATACCACAGTGGCTGTAGCTGTCCAGCATTGCTCTGCTCAAACATTTGAATATTGGAATGATTACTGTAATCAGTAATATATATCCGAGCATCTACACAAGTTTTAAGCCTTAAAATAGATGGGAAACAGGTGGATTCAATTTTCGTTACTGGATGTAGCTACAATTACACACTTGTAAACAAACATGTCTATATAGCTATTTAGCATCACACTCAGCTAGAATATCCAGATGTTGAACTAGTCATCATTAAAATATACATTTGAGCACTTTTACAAGGGTTTGAATCTGAAATTTGAGGGGTAATAGCTGGATTGAATTTATGCTGCTGGATGATGCACCAAATCCTGGTAAACAAATATGCAATATACTGTCCTCTATGCTTGTACTTAGCTGTTCTCGGCTTTTCGGACAATGTGCAGCAAGATATATTGACCTTACATAGAGTATACATGCATTTAGTGTATTATATGACAGTCCGTCGACTTGAATGGTTGGATTCACCTTGCTGGATCGGATGTAGCATTTTGACAGGGCTGAAAATTTCCGAAAATTTGTTGATGAGCCTAGGAGGGTACAGCTGTAGATCTAGTACTCGATTGTTAAAGATGGAAAGACATTACCTGAGAGGTCCTGAGCTGAGCTGTCTCCGAATGTTGGACAATCGGCCCGATGGCAGCACAGCCACTGTGCCCAATATTTGCATATTTTCCATCTTTATATATTTCTTCTCTAGCCAAATTGCGAACTAGTTAGCTTAGGTCCAAGTGATGGAATTACTTACTTAGATTGTATAAGCCACAATTTCAAAGGCTGCGTTCGAGCTGGTGACGTGGCAATCGAATGTCAGTGATGACATGGCGGTTGAGAGAGAATGACCAGGGGATTTCATCCCGAATTTTGCACAAATGTTAAGGTAGTCAGCCTAGGTTATAGTACTAGAATATATAGCACTTACATAGGCAATAGAGGCTGAATTTCTGCCACATTCAGATGTAAACAAAATTACTGATTTTGCTCATGTTGCGCACGGACCATCTTCACTCGAAAAAAACTCGCTGGAGGCATAATGAGTTGGTTGGCTAAGCTATGAACTGGGGAAATAAGTGTAGGATACTCATTTAATTGATTGGCAGCGAGTTCGTCCAGAGGGATAAGTGAGAGGTGGAGATGTATGTCTAGTATTTAGTATTAAGCCAAACTCTTCATCAATAAAGATAAAGTATTGATTTTCACTCACCAGGAGGAATTGCTCAAACCATCTCCAGGTCATTATCCAGCTAACCTAAGCTGCTTTTGAGGTCTGCGAGACGAATCGAGGGTGTGAGGGAAAGCAGAGAGTGTGAGTGTGAGTGCGCAAGCGCTTATGCCCTCGGAACATCGGAGTGGTCAGGCACAGTGGCTGTGCAAGCCACTCTCTGCTTCTTACAATGATGAGCTGGTTGCACAAAGTGCATTCCAGACTTGCATTTCATGCAGTGAGTACTCTACTACATTTAGACGAATTCCTTTGAATGTTTTTTTAGCTTTTTTAAGCTCTAAATAGGTAAGTGAAAGTCGGTTTTTATAATCAATCCAGCACCACCGTCGCTTCCCGAATCAGTCCACAATTCGTGACTCCAGGCTTACATTCCAGTCTGTTGAGATCTCACACTGTCTCCTGTCACTCCTCCTGTTGCTAAGGTCACTGGCAAGCTTCCACTTGTAAACTCCCGGTTGACGAACCTCTCTTCAAGACAACGACCATGCTCTTGCTACTCTTGTTAATCCCACCAAGCTGACGCTAAATCGAGTGGACACGTGGCAGTGATGCTGCCTTGTTGCCCCCACCTTTGTCCGTTCTCCTGTCCTACCTTCAACAGTGCCGACCCTCGCCACCTCGAAATTGGCCGCATCCACCACTGCATGCGCTCTCAAATCCCCAGGCTGTATGCACCACTACTAAATTAAATCCCCAAGGCCAACACCGCACCCTCGAACCCTCGCTGAATTGAACGACCGGTTATCCGAACCCTGAACCCTCCTCTTCGCTCTCTCAACGTTCAGCTTGAATGCAATCGCTGCCCAATCCCTCAATCGACATTGCCATTGCCAAAATCTCTTGCCAGACAACCCGAATTTACACCATTGGTTCACCATCCCAGCACATGCTGCCCAAAGCTTCCGACCTACCGCCCACCAAACCAACGACATACATCCCCCAAACCAATGACAACGCCATTTCCCACTATTCCAATGCCATTCCCCTCGCCAATGAATCCCTACAAACGTCAAACCCTCACCCAACCCATGCCGAATCCCAAACCAATGACAAATCTCATAACGAGGTCCGACGCAGGCCTTCTCCAGTAGCCATGAACCCCCAACAAAGTCTGCTGACCCCATCGCCAGCAAATGCTTTGACGAGCCCTGCTTGATTGCCCCAATTTGGTTCGCAAACAGCAAGGAGCTGTGCTCAACCACTCGTACCAATTTTATCAATTGTAGGCATCCCCAAATCCATTGTATCCAATTTATTATATATTTTCTGTATATTTATCTGAATTTTAATACTGCATCCAGCCACCGAGACTATTTGTATCATTTAAAATACTCTGAAAAATAAATATAATAGTCCTATTGTGATTTAATCCCCCAAAATGAAGTACTGTAGGCCGTGGAATGAGCAGGACAGCCCAGGCCGCCCAACAGTGGGGTTTTGTTGATTCGTAAACATGGGTAAACAATGGGAGGGGCGCGTTGATTCGGGGCTTTTGCCCGCTCCATACATTTCTGCAATTGCTGCATTCAATATTGTATGCATATATAGCCAATACTATAGGCTTCTGGGGTGGATACAACCATGAGAATCCCTCATTGATCCCCCTGGATATAACCATGTTTTGAGGCTTTTTTAAAACTGGTTACATCCAGTACAAAAGGCTTTTTATAGGGGCAAGAGGTGGCTTATCGGCCACTATGCGAGAACTGTTGTTTGAAGGCTCATTGGGATGAACCCTTGCATTGGTTACAGGTATGTCATTTTTTACAGACTATTTCTTCAACCAATTCCAAATGATAGGTCTGGAACAGCCAGTATTTTGAACGAACATCTATCAAATCATTTGGACTGCCAGTTTAGCTTGGACACAGACATGGAGACATTTGTCGATGGCCCGAGAAAGGCCCAAAGATTTTGTTGTCATGGCGCTCAATGGTATTCATACAGTCGACATCACGTTTTGTGGGTGTCCTCAAGCTCCTGAACAGTATCGCCAACTATTGGAAGTCGGATGGTGGCCCGCTACCCCGCTGTCTCCCTCAACTGCTGCCACCTTTGCCGTCCTCAGACATTTCCACACAGTCAATCTCAATGCTTGTACACCTGCCACAGACTACTATCGCGCACTCGAGCATCTGACGGATGGAACAGGGTTGAACAAGGTCCCAGTAAGTTCTTTCCTAAGGAAATGGACACGTTCCTTACAGGATTCTAAACAGGATTGGCTCGAACAATTCATGATGATCGTCCGGGAGTGGAGGCACATTAAAATGTGCAAACGTGCTGGACGTGGACATGATGAGGCCGGTATCCCTGCCACGCAAGCTGGTGAACTTGCGATTCCTTGCAGAGCCTGTCCTCATCCAGGTATCAATTTACCAGAAGGTTGGGAGAGTGCTCCCGATTTGGAAAGGTAAGATTTCTGTCTTACATGCTGTAATACTGAATCGAGTGAAAGGGAAGTACGGCCTACTTCTTTCAGAAGACGCAAACTTCAAACAAAAGGGCCGAGTACGACCCAACGATGGCAAGGACCCTCCACTGGGTCCTGGGTGGGCATCGTTCGTCACACCAGCACCGTATCACAAATTCCTAGAGGAGAATGCGAACGATACTGAGGTACCTACTCTCCTTATCACTTCAGCGGCAACTAAAACTACTCTGTCCCTAGATTAGTCGCTGTGTGGCGTTCTCGGCGGTCAACGATGCTAATACCAAAAAATCTAAAGGTTTGCAAGCTACCGGTATTGGCGTGGTGAGTTGCTCCCGCCATGAAATGTTTCGACCAAATGGTGTCGGGGACCTCCAGAAAGGAGAAAGGTGACATTCTCTCTGCGCGTAGACTGCGATCTGACCATTTTGTTGAATAGATATACGAATATGGACTGGATTTTCCTCTCAAGCATTGTTGGTATTTTGATGATACAGTTAACTGTATCCTACGATATAGCCTGCCAGTGGTCCATTCACTTCTTCGACCGCCTCATTCGCATCCCTGAACATTTATGTCTGTCCTCCACGCTCAAAAATGTTCGCTTTCGTGTCCAGAAGTTTCATCTGCCAGCTCACATTCCGATTTGTCATGGACCTTTCTCTCTCAATTTCACCAAGGGTACCGGACGAACTGATGGAGAGGGTGTTGAGCGGTTGTGGGCTGGCCTCAACAAGTTGGCGAGTTCGGTTTCTATGATGCGATGGGGTGGGCGACAGGATACTCTTGACGATTGTTGTAATTTTTCTAATTGGAGAAAGACGGTGGGACTTGGGAGCTCGCTTGCCAAGAAATTGGCGGTGGCAATTCCGGATGCTGTGATCCATCATCGAGCTCTGCAAACATTCACCGAAGGAGTTGAGACAGAGAAACCAGGGATTACGTATGAATGGGAGAAGCTGGTTGACGAGTGGACAGAGGATCGGGAAAGACCTTGTCCTTTTGATATGCCTTCTGGAGACTGTAAGTGAGATTCCGAGCGGCAGAAATATGCTTATTTGGGTCTAGATGCGACCGTTAATGATATCAAGAAGGAGCTGGCAGTGGAAGAACATGCCAAACTCGTGGCAGGACAGACTTCCTCTGTTGAGATGACATGCAGTAGGTTTATTATTGAGGGGATCAGTATTGAAGAAGCACAGTATGTATCTCTGGCTCTGGCTCTGTATGACTGACTAACTGTTGGATAGATCGGACTTGCGCCTCGACCTCAAGAAGAATACAACAACTGTACAGGCAACTAAACTTCAAACCTGTCATACAGCATTATTACGTCGGATTATGAAGTTCCAGAAGATTCAGATCGCCTATATGCCCCTTCTTCATCCATATCTCCACCAGAGCCCCGCCGAAGACACCTTCGCGAAGCTTGCATCAAAGCCCAAGCTGATACCACTCTATCTCCCCTCGTCGTTTGTGAAGGACACACAGCTGAAACTCTGTTCGCAGACCCTCATCGACGTGGAAAATCGGCTGTGTTATGCTCAAGCACACGACTCCCTCTGCGATCTTCGTCAGCAGCTACGCAGTCGTGTCATTGCTTACCAGCACCAAGCTCGCAATGTGGTGTCGCAGCGTGAGTTCGGACAGAGTCGGGAACTACAGTGTGGTGTGGAGCTGCGGATCTCATTAGCCTGTCTGATATATCGCACTGCACATAGTGCTCTGCTCGCATTGAGAGGTCCAGGAAAGTGGGAGGAAGTCTTGCAGAAATTACAGCCAGAAGATGTGAGAGGAATGTATGAGAGGGCACTGAACGAGGAAGAAATGATTATCTATCGTCAGAGTCGGGTAATGGCAGGTCTGCCAGAGGAACCAGCAGAGACGGAGGATTTGGACAATATTGCAACAGTTCCACTCGAACGAAACTTGGTACTGGGCGAGGGTAAACGAGCCCTCTCCTGGATCTGGTATTCGGCCTCAGAGAAGGAACTTGATGGGTCACTGGTGCACGATAGTGAGTTCTCCTCATCCACACAATGATTTTAAGAACTTGTTAGGTATACGCATTGAATGGTTAAAGTGCAGGGAAAGAGCGGCTTGCTGGAGAGAGGAGTTACAACTGGTCGAAGAAGAAATGCGGTGTTCACTGGAGTTTTGTCGTTGGAGGCAAACCTGGTGGGAAAGTCGAGTTAACGCGCGGTCAGCTTCTGCCAATCCGATGCTGCAGGAAGGTATACGCGCATATGCATTGGAGCACTGTGACCAGGAAAAATCTCGGGTGATGTTATGGGAGTCAGAGTGGGCAACAATACGGGAGCAAGCAAAGGTGGTGGACTGACAATTGAAGTCTAGTGAGGAAGATGGTTTGAAGTTGAACGAGATGATTGTGGAGGTGGCAGCGGATGAAGATTATGATTATGTGGAGGATGAGATTCTTCCAGACTAACCTTTGTATACTACACATATCTTTACAATCTATATTGCCAGTGTCAGGGTCAATGCGATTGTATTCATAAACTTAAGTAACAGCAGTACATTCAAAAATGACGAAGTCCGAGGGTTACAAACAAAGAAAGGTGTCAATGGTACGGTACAATACAGATAAAGACAGTCTAATGAAGAAAAGGTGTCAGTGGTGAGGATATGAGGAGATGGACTCACAAAGAAAGCTGTCATTTGCGAGAGAATGTACAGATTGGGATTGAATATTGAATACACGAAAGCTGTCGTTCGTGAGATTTTGAGAGAGGACGGATTGGGTTGGACGGATTAGGAGGTAATACACAAAAGCCGTTGTTCATGAGGTTTCAAGGGACGCCAGATTGGGATTGACGGATTGGGTAGGAATACAAAAAGTCGTCATTCATGAGGTTTCGAGGGACGACAGATTGGGTAGGAATAGAAAAAGCCGTCGTTCATGAGGTTTTGAGGGTCGACAGATTGGGATCAACGGATTGGGTAGGAATAGAAAAAGTCGTCATTTATGAGGTTTGGAAAGATGATGGATTGGGATTGACGGATTGGGTAGGAATAGAAAAAGTCGTCATTCATGAGTTTTCGAGGGACAACGGATTGGGATGGATGGATTGGGTCGGAATACACAAAGTCGTCATTCATGAGGTTTGGAAAGACGATGGATTGGGTAGGAATCATTCATGAGGTTTCGAGGGACGACGGATTGGGATGGATGGATTGGGTCGGAATACAAATCTGTCAATGCGACAATAAAGTCGGTGTGGACAGATTTGGCAGAGATGAGGTTTCCTGTCGAGGTGGGTCCATGGTCAGAGTAAACCCAAATAAGGAGGGTCACTTAAAATAGAATGGTAGTGAGCATTGTACTCGACACTTTCTATTTCGTGTGGTCGACACTGTCATAGATAGTTTCTAGTCGGTTACCAGGACAGCTCTCTCTTCAAGGTAGAAGAAGATCTGCCAATATATCTCCAGACAGTCTTTATGGATATCAACCCATAAACGTTCTATACAAACATTATTAGTAGATCTGAAAATTGATTGTCAGGGATAGTGGAATAGCAGGAGCTCAATCACACACCTTCCACGTAGATAAGCTCGGTGAAGCTCTCCCCAATGTTCTATCATCGCCTTCTCAATACCATTATTCTCTTTTCCATAGTCACCACGAACTCGCCTTGGCCATCCAAAGACTGCAACTGCTCTTCAGAACATATCCAGTACAGTTGCTGATCGCTTGTTGTTACAGCACTCGAGGTATGTGATGTAGTCCTGACTGCTCAGAGGCAGTAGGGCCAATCTCACATCTTTGGACGAGATTGTTATTGGCCATGAGCGCCAGTCTAATTTCAATCAGAAATTACTAATCAGAGATAGTAATAGCCTCACCTTGCCTCCGTCGGGCGCCGAGCCGTTCCAGCATCTACTTTCTCTGTACACTCCATCAATACCATCATAAATTCTATGGTGTCAGATTTTGCTTTGGTCTTCCTTGCTTTTCGCTTAGGGGCAGCAGGAGTATTTGGTGAACCTTTACGACTGGTCAGATTTGCGGCTTTGTCGGCTTGGAGCTGAGTGAAAATTTAAGTTGTATTAGTTGCATCCCATTTCAGAGGGATCAACACTCACTTTTGTTGCTGGATTGAATGACTGCCCCTGGTTACTTTGAAATGCATTTTTAACATCTTCCTCGTGTTGCTGTGCTTTCTGTCAGAAGAGATTTGCAGCTGTTGGCCTAGACCCATGTAGTGTACTCGAAGTGGAATTCCCATATGTTCCACTCGTGTAAAATGAGCCCTAGGAAATTTAAATGAGTGAATACTATGTCTCAGAATGATATACCATATTTGGTGTATTCATGGGTTCTTGTGATTGTCTCGGAGCAGCCGGAGGCAGCGTGCTGCCATGTGCATTCGAAGATGAACCGGTCCAGGACATTTTCTCTCTCTAATGCACCAGAGTTAAGACTCATAAGTTATAAATTGAATAAACTGCCCATACCAGAATATGACAGGCCGCAGCGCAGCCACACAGTTGAACAGTGAGTTGACAAAGTCACTGTGTCTGGATCGATACCTTCTCCCCAGAAGAAATGGGGGCAATTATCTGAGCTGGTGCATTTAGGTAGTGTACAGGGACCAACTTTTTCAAGAAGGATGGTGCCAACAAGACTCGACATAATGGGACAGAAACACGGAGGTAAGGTGACATAAGACTTAGGAATGTTTCACCTTTGCGGTCCGTTTTAGGGACAAATGCCAAATATAGCAAGCTGACGCAAATATAGTATGTGCTATAACTTGTAGCATACATGTGGATTTTGCATGAAAGGTGCCAATCGTGTTAGTTACAAGGTGCGAGTTTGTATCACTAAAGGTGCCGAAATTTGCAGCAGGGTGCCGAAATGTTGTGGCTTACCTGCGGAAAGTTTTGGAACATGCGAAAAGTGTAATTATTTTACAAAATATCCACCATATACTTGCAACCATAGTCATACAAAGACTTCTGTATGGTTCTAGTTAACCAGAATCAAGTTTCTAATCACTTTATAGGCAGAATGGCCTAAAAAACAGTGTTTTCAGTGTTTCATAGGTTAATATGATCATGTAACACTGTGACAACATGTGACATTACTAACATGTGCCGTTGACAAGCTGCTGACTCAAGTTGACTCTACTGTACTTACAAGCAGTATATGAGAGCTCTATGAGGTTAAAAGTAAATCTATGACTGTTATAATGTGTATTCAATAGATCTGAGCCCTCAGATCTCACTGCATTCAGGTTTAGTGTAGGCTGGTGTAGGCTGGTGTAGACCACGTGAGTTTAGCTCAGCCCATGTGTGTCTACCTTGGCCTACTCAATGTCGACCTAAGTCTACTCAAGCCGAGCCAGCTAGACTCGGACATAGACGACATGCTTACCTAAGTCTACCCAAGTCTACAGGCTCTGCCTACACAACCTCTGAATGCAGTGAGAAGTACTGTTTGAAGTGACATTCAAACATGATTTTCGGCTGACCTGGGCTCCCTCCACGTGATGTCACGGGTTGCCATCCCGCCACCCCCTTGGCTTCTCTGAAGTTTCCAGAAAATGTTATCTACAAGGAGAGACATCTCCATCTCACGTCCTAGGTCACTTGAGACGTCTCTCTCCTCTCGACGTCCCAGGGCCAAAGGCCCTGGAATTCTAAATGCTCGGAGCCGTGAGCCATGAGCCGTGAGCCTTATGGGCACGTGGCTATCAAAGCTCATGCTGTCAGTTCATTATACCCTCTTTCCAGACCATCATTGACTATAACCTCTTCAACATGGCTACTCAGCGTGATCCCCGGCTCACTCGAACAGAAATCTGCCAAAAGCACCTAAGGCAGGTGACATAACTTACCAATAGCTAGCCATATTTGGTTGAACGTAATCTAGCAGACATACCGTCTATTAGTCATACCTTTTAAAAGTCAAACACCCTCGTTGCTGGGGACGCTGGGGACGCTGGGGACGCCGCAAGGACGTTGTTGTCTCGTTGTTTGTAACACCCAACACATCCTCTTGCAGAACTAGTTGTACCTTGTCAACGTTGTGCGTAATAAATAGATCTAAGAATGTACCAGCATACCATGGGGATGTTCCACTCCCTTTTGTCTGCTCTTCCAGCTAGTCCCGCTTGTTACTGAATGCCTACTGGATACTAGCAATTCCCTCTAAAAAGGTACCGGCCCCAAACCAACCCCGGGCCCGTGCCATCGTCCCCTCACTGTCTCTGGTTGGTCTCTGGGAACACTGTGAGCGCTAGCATGTCCCACAGCCAGTCCAATCTTGTTTGGGCTATCTTTTCAATTCACCTGCCTTCCAAATCACACTCTCAAGCAAGACAAGAAGTCGGCCGGGGCCCGGCCCTACCATAACCAATCGTAACCCTCCATCAGCCAGTCCTTCCTGTCTATTGAAACTCTAATTGTGCCTCAGGACTGCTGAGTCACAGGCCTCACAGGCCTCTTCAATAGACAAGATATCTCAACCCTGAGCACGGTAAGCATTTATTGGCCTGACGAATCAGGATCCAAGATCACATGACATACCAGGTACGTCGCGTTTGCTCAACGGTCCCCAGGAATCTGAACTATTTGAATTTTTATCCAGGTAGCTGCATTATAAATGTGAGATGTATTATGTATTAATCTATCCTACCATGCTTAAGACATAGCCTGATCACCAAATCGGTTGGTATCCTGCTTGGAGCCGCACACAGCCGCACTACCCAGACTAATATGCCAACCAAGGACCCCGGTCTCTCTGCTAACACATTATATTAGTAGATATCTACTCAGGTTACACTTAGTCCGCTCTGGAAACAGTGAGAAGTGATGTGAGACCTGTGAATGTAGGCGGTTATGATGTATCCCACATTCTGGTAGGTTAATTGAACACTTCACGTACAGGGCTCCTCCATGTGTTTTAAATGGTTCATGGCATATCATTCGTATAATGAGGTAGATTTGACCACCCCCAGATGACTCGAAATTTCTTAGAATGTCCTCTCAAAGAGGACGCGAAGTTGACGCGAAGACAGAGTATTATTTTTTTGGAGGCATGGTAACTTCACCAAACCCTTCCAGATGCTAGATTAGGTGTCGTTGCTACCTATACTACACGTGAAACCCATCCGATGAAAAAAAAAAGCCAAAATGAAAAAGTGGAACCATCGCCCTTTGTTGATCCAGTTTGTTGCTCGTGTTGCACTGCGTACATGCTGTTATCCGGCTCAGATTGTGGTACAAACTCTCTGAACTTTTCGGAGCTATCAATTATGTCTATATCCTACTGGTCTGCTATCATTGTCAGGTCAGGTAGCTCCCTGTAAAAGCACTGCTACGGTCATCTAATAACAGATGATAGAACACAAAGCTGGTATCAGCACCACATGAGCATTCAGATACTTTGATTTGTCAAGAACAGTATGTAGCGACTATCTGAGCTTTATTGCTTGGTCTATTGCAGTTCTGGTAGCAGGACACGACTGTCGCCGACTTCAAGTTCAATCACGTGCCCGTGTCATGTAGAACTACCGTCTGTTAAATTTGCAATGCCCTTCATGCTACAGCATTCCCCAAATACATTAATCAGTAAGTGATATAGCAAGGAGGATGTATTTGCAGTGATGCTGAGTCTCTCACATTCACAAAGACTCTGAGTCCTCAGGCCTCAGTGCTGGGCCCAGGACTGGCCATTGAGTAATTATCTGCTTCTTGTTTCAATATAATCATTGAACAAAATTACTGCAATTGAATATCAATCAACATACAGTCCTCTGAGGAAGGCTCCGAGGAACCAAGGTACGTGCCAGGTGCCAGGTACGTTCCGAGTCAACAGCTTGAAGCGGTCGATATTTACATGCATATGCCACACCTAATAGACTTGGAGCTATAAAATGAGCTCAAATTCTTTGGGATAGCAGCAACTCTGGGATTGCTAGGTACCTCATTTGCAAAGTCCGAGTCATGTCACTGATTGTTCATATTAAGGTTTGGATGTATTGGGTAGTGTAAGCGGTGATTCATTAGCAATCAAGAATTCACAAGAACTAGCAAGTGGGACTCACTGCAGCTTACTGTGGTGCAAGGTCAATGCAAGGTATGTGCAGAGGATGACACAGTCACGGTGTTCCCAGAGATGGCGAGGGGATGATAGCATGGGGCTGGTTCATTTTTAGTTGATAATATACTATGAGCAGTACAAAAGGTACTAGTTGACAGAGTGGGCAAATTCGGAACGTCCCCAGAAACGATGGTACACTGGTTTATTTCTAGATCTGCTTGATTTGCGTCGTTCCAATGGACTGGGGTTTTGTCTGCCCTGTCAGAGAACGCAAGACTGACGTTCCATGAGACCAACTTACAAACAACGAGACAGTGATGTCCTCGCAGCGTCCCCAGTGATGAGGGTGTTTGACTTTTAGAAGGTATGACTAATATACGGTACTCCAGCACCATGGCTGTCTGCTAGATTACATTCAACCAAATATGGCTAGCTATTGGTAAGTTACATCACCTGCCTTAGGTGGCCAAAAGTGTCAGCATCCAATGGGTGAATTTCATACATACAAAGGTTCAGGAGAGGCTTCCAAGAGAGGAATGGTATGCCAGACTGTGCGTGTTGTTTTGAATGCAATTTGCCACTCACTACCCAATAGTGTACCAACTCAAAATCTTGTCATTAGCAGCGGTCAGAGTCGACGATTCGGTAACGATTCTGCCGTCCAGAATCGGATCAGAATCACCGATTTTGACAGAATCGCCTAGGATCGTCAGAATCGTCGAAGCGCCTCCAGAGCCGCTTCGACGATTCTGACACAATTCTTCAAGACGATCTGCTGCCCATGTTGATTGCATCCGTTTATTCTTATGTAATACTGTATAGTCCCTCAACACGAACAATCAAATACATAAGCTGACTGTTTCTGTCCTCCAGCTTAGAGCCTCATACCTGTGAGTATATATATCTCTAATCTCATTCCTCACCCATTTCCTCAGACAATCCCCAAAAAACCTCCATATGTTGAATCACGACGGTCAGAGTACAAAGTGATTCTGACACGATTCTGATGTCAGAATCGCGGCAGAATCTGATCAGAATCGTTGTCAGAATCGTGTCCTAATCGTCAATTCTGACCGTGACTATTGGACCATTTTTTGTGGTGATAAACGATATATTTTTGAAGACACTGAGTATCTAGCTCAACGTCCTGTGTGCACCGAGGCCCGCCAATCCCAGCCTTACAGTGTCTGCTTCGACTAGTACCAGAACCCAACAAACCCAACGATGATTGCCATACAACTGGTGATTTAAAGTGCAAGCGGTGTGGTGATGAACGCGCCAGGAAAGGCTGTATTGAAGGGCTGGGGAAGAAGTGTTGTGTTCATCAAGCTGAGGAAGCAAGAGAAAGGGGAGAACTGCGTCAATCTTGTCCTGGACATCAGGTTCCAGCAGTCGATAATCTTGAGAAGATGGCTTCTCCTACACATCCTTCCTTACCACAGACTTCACTGGATGGCATGTGTATTCCCAAAATGTTACACCTTACTCACTCGGCTAAATCATGCCATAATTACACACTCGGCTAATTCAAACACAGTCGGGCATCATCAGCCTGATAAGGTAACTCCGAGAAGCACGTGATGGCGCCGGGTTCGAGGGTTAGGTTTGGTCCCCCCCCATAAAAATTCGGGCAGCTTGGCTGCCCGATGACGGTGTGCGCGACTGAGCAAGAACCTCGAAAAAGTTAGGGCCATATAACTTCCTAACCTTGTAAGGCCACACCCGAATTAATCCCCCCCCCAATAACTTGAACTTGTACCTAGTTGAATTACATAAAATACCTAATATAGTATCCGAGTATGTTGAGATCATGTCACTGTGTAGATTACGGTATATTAGCCGAGTGTGTGAGGTGTCACAACTCGTATATACCTGGATGGCACGGCAGCTAGCCACATACCCGAATCCATTCCTACTCATGCTTTATCAGGTAGACGACTTGCTAAACCAATGCACCCATCTTGGGGTCAGCAAAGCAATGCGGCTCAGGTTGCGACACAGAAAACATTGGATGAGAAAGCAAAACGAGAGGAGATTCAACTGCGGAAAAAAAAAACAGTTACCTTGATTTTATTCCATTCAGTATGTTCATCTGCATATATCTACTCATTAATATAGGTGGGCATTGCACCGGTAAAGATATCACACTACGCTCCCAGTCACCCAAATCTCTGTTTATGAGATGTCGCATCTGTTATGACTGCACTCGAGTTGGATGAAAATTCAAACATAGATGTGCTATCTGAGCACGGCTGACTTACCATTGGCATTGACAGTGTCATAGCAGCAGACTGATATGGTCAAGTTGTACTGAAGCGACGATTATCTCTCCTACAGGCACTAAATGATGACGACTGTCTCGGTCTTTCTGAATACCTTTCACCAACGAGTTCCCGAAAGTGAGCAGGTGACGACCTTGTCTCACCACTCAAGAAAATGGTTCGAACTGATCCATCTCAACCTTTTCCTCATGTAGCATCCCCGTCTCCAGTATCAGCTTCTTCTGCTGGTGTGCAAACTACAAGGGGGTGGCGGGATGGCGACCCGTGACATCACGTGGAGGGAGGGAGGGGTCCCGAGTCAGCCGAAAATCATATTTGTATGTCAGGTCAAACCGGGCCCAGATCCATTGAATACATGTGAAATATCCTCCTCATAGCTATATATTTGCTTCCTACCAGTGAGTACTCTCTTGTGTTGACTTGTAAGCACCATAGAGTGTAGTGGCATGTCACATGCTGTCACAGTGATACATGATGACATCAACCTCAAATCAACCTGTGAAACACTCAAAGCATCATTTTTACTGATTGTACAGACATATATAGCACTCTTCTACACTGGAAATAAGTCTAGAAATGAATGTAGCTGGATTATAAAAGGTTTTTCTAATTTTAGGTGATCATGTGCTGGGAAATTTCCTTTTTTGGAGGGAGGGAGGGTCCCCAAGGCTTCCGAAATTTGTAAGTGTATGTGATATAATGTTTTGCCATCCCGCCACCCCCTTGGCGAACCATCATTCCTATTAACAATAATGGACCTCTCACTTCGCCAATTTCTTCTTTGGCACCAACTCCCACATCACCAGCTGATTTAGCTGATGTTCCCATCGTTATCCAAGCATCAAGCAACGTGGATTGCTACCATCCCATCACCAATGCCAAACATCCTCAATTTCCATGTGATTACCCTGTTGCTGCTTGGAATGACACTTGGATTCGTATTAATGAGGTGACTGGAGGCAGTGGGGAAACGGAAAAAGACAATTATGCATGCATTGTGAATGAGCTGATCATTAAACCACCCAGAGGAAAAAGTGTTGAATACAAGTGCGCGACAGTTACTCGTTACAAGGCTGTTTGGAAGGAAGTTCCCAGAGATCTCAAGGCCAATTATCTTGCCCTGGGACAATTGTCGAAAGCCACCTGGCTCAATATGAAGAAGGATGCCATTTGTCAGCATGACTCACATGATGTCGTCACTGGAGTTTCCGCATTGTCACCTACAAATGTTGGTGTCGCTGAAGCAGAACAAGCTCCTGGCATAGTCGATTTGAACCAGATCTGAAGTGCTGAACCCTTCCCTATGGGCCTGCGTTCTCCTCTTCTAACTGAGGCTGATTGTATGACCATCAACTCTGAGCCAACAATTGATTCTCTTTCTCCTCTCTGGTTGGATATTGAAGCACCAGCTGATAATGCCGATGTTTCCCTATGTCCCTACTGTGATGAAGTGCTACCAGAATTGACCAGCAGCCTGTGCCAACAACTTGATGAGCTTAACACAAAGTCTCATCCCCATCCTCTTCCTCACAATCCACAACATCGTTCTGGGATTTCATGCCAGGTGTTTGCATGCTTTTGTGAGGTGCATTGGTTCCCTACTCTTCTTGCTGATGCAATCAATGCATGATGGCCTCAAAGTTTTGATTTAACTGAGCTTGCATGTCGGGTTATTCACCTTAAGCCAGCTTTGTGGGCATTCAGCCTGTTTCCAGACACTCATGTGCAAATGTTGATACAAGAAGCAGTAGCAGATTCCTGCGCATCAGGCTCAATGCAGATGTTAAGTATTATTGGTGCCGGATAGTAAGTTTCATTGTGTCCATGTAGACATCTAATAACTGGGTTCATGTAGTTATGGTCATCAAGGATACGAAATCATAGCCTTTGTGCTTCAATACATCTTTCCCCAGTGATTTACCACCTTTTATGAAACGATAGGCTCCAATCTCTCATACAACAATGTCATCCTTAAGGTCCTTCTTCCATTCACTGTGAACGAGCTTATTCTCTATGACCTTGGCCTCAGTGATCTTGCCAGCGCAGATCAAATCCGTTGACAAAGCACCTCATTCGGATCATTGCAGCATCCAGTTCATGATGATGACTCAAATCCTGGCATTACCTACGCACACTCCTTTGATAAAATCCAAAAACTACTGTGTATTCAGCCCATGTTGTTTGGACAATCTATCTATGATGAGTGGCTACCATATCCTAGCCATGAAACTCTAGAGGAATGGGTTCTAGGTTTGGGGCGTGGTGTGATGACGAGTACTGGGATTGAAATCGGACCTCATTCATTGGACACCGCCAGAGCCAAGTTAAGTGCACTCACCTTCAATGACCATACTGCACCGATCAAGAAAGAACCCTCAGAAATTGCATTGGTAAAAAGAGAGGCTGTAGAACAAAGTATACCTGCAGAGCACGTTGTAATTGACCTTACACTTGATGATTAGTAGCTATAACGATGTCTGTATAAATATGATAATTCATTGATTACCTACATCTGTTTGAAGAAGAATGTCACGTGGAATACTATAGGGTGCATGTCCTTTGCGACCGAGATCCTTGATAATTATCCTGTTTTGCCGCTTCACCATTTCATCCAAAAAGAAATTATATCTCTCTACTCGCATCTCTCTAACAATAGCCTGATAACCTGTCATCCATGCATTAGCCTGCTCTGCTGCAGAAGAATTGAAACACCATTGTTCCTCTGGTGTACCGGCATTGATTCAGAGTTCTTCCCAGAGATATGGGTTGCAATGAGGTCCACAAGTTGTATCACTCTCCTTGTGCTTACATTTGAAGTGAAACACATTGACAGGAAGGGCACAGTCAGAAAAGTATGTGTGCAAATGGGGATCTTTGTCCTTCTTGAGCATTGCAACGATCTTGCAGTTGTTATCATGCCACAGTACACCAGGAAGTGATGCTTTGGTCAGAAAGAGAGCCATCCAGAACTCCTGGAATTTTATTAGTATTGTTAATGGAAATGGAATCTGAAAGCTTACTCATACTCCATTAGGAGCCTCAGAACCATAGAAGGTAGCATGTCCCAGAATGACACCACATGAAGCAACACAGAGCTGTTCATTGTGAGTACATCAGGAAAAACCCTTTTTAACCTGGATGCCTCAAGGTTGACCTGGATCAACCTATGTCAACCTTGGTCAGTCCCAGGTTTAAGTCTCAATTTTCAGGTCAGCCAGGTCAACCTAAGTCATGTCTAGGTTAGCCCAAGTCAGCCCAGGTCAGCCCAGGTCATGTCTAGGTTAGTCCCAGATCAGCTCAGGTTGACTTAGGTTGACTCAGGTTTACTCAAGTTTGCCAGGTTTGCCAGGTCAAAAAGGGTTTTTCCTGATGTATGTGTATGGCCAAAACGAACCCAGTGCTTTCGATTTCCTGAGTCCAGCTTGTCATTACAGGTACAGTCTTCAATATTGTTGGCAAGCTGAATATGACCGTCTTTGTCTATGTAGAATTTGGCATCACCATCTACTCCAAGGCCCTCAAGCAGTATGTCAGATGCCGAATTACCCATTGAATCATGTGTTTGGCTCGTACGGAGATGTTCCAGACGATGCTTCAACTGGAACATGGCTTTGCCCTGTAGCTGGCAATGGTCTTCCAGGATGCAGTGATCAGGTAGTGAGCACATACGGTGACCACTTTCAATAGGCCTTTGGCAATCAATTACAGCACACTCGTGATTGTGTTCAGCATGGAGGGGGCAAAATTGATGCTTCATGTTAGTGAGTGGCTCCTTGCAATCATGTATGCTGCAACATGGGTGACCAATGGTTAGGCCATCTGTCACCATTGAGCGAAGTTGAGCTACCGCACATGAAGAGTCAGTCGCAAATTAAAGAAACGGATACTACATACATGAATTACCATTTCATCCTTGAAAATCGAGCAGCACAGTTCACAAGCATGATTCCATGCTTCTTGACCTGGCCCCGCCATTCGTTGATTGTGTTTGCATAGTGTGGGAGCAAGACGTTCAGCTTGTGAAGGAGCGTGTCATGTGGCAAAACAAGAGGCTCCTGACGTTCATGATGGTCTAACATGAGGGCATGCAAAAAGAATGCATCCCATACATTATTAACATCCATCTCAAATGTTAACAGCCAATTTAATGGATGATAGTGCTCAATTTGGGCATCGTTCATACTGGTATTGAAATTCCAAGCACAGTTGGTGGCAGATGTCCTCTCAGGCGTGATTAAGGAAGAAAGAGAATGCTGCAATGCTTACCACGAAGCCACCATCATAGTGGTAAAGAGTTCAACAAGGGATCTTGAGATGTAGAAATGCTGCCCAATTGATATCATATTGGGTTCATCTTGATAATATGAGCGCAACATTGCTCCATGGTGAACGTGATAGTTGGGATGATAACGTGTATGACAGTCTATTGCTTTTTTCAGCAAGCTGAGGGTACTAGGGTCTTCTACTTATGATGACAGTAGAGGGATGTTTGAAAGCCAGGAACAGCACCAAACTCTTTGGTAAAGATGGTGATGGCATATGTGCTTGGTTCAACCAGTTCCCATTCATTTACAATTCTAGGGTCAGTACGAGATTGCCTTGAGCACTTGGGGTCAAGACATGTGCGGTTGGGAGGGTACAGGTGGTATACACCTATGGTAGAAAAGTTAGAAATAAAAAGTGAATGAATAGTAGCACACCAATATTAGAGTCTGAACCATGAGCTAAAAAAAGACGGATATGCTTTGCACGCAAGGCTAGATCATCCTCCAGTGAAAAAGAGACGTTCCAGGCAAGGTCTCAAAATGTGGACCAAGCAAGCTTGCACATTTCGTCATCAATGTCAAGTGAGTCCCACAGAAACAGGTGAATGAAGAGTGGGAGGCATGTAGGGGCTGATTGAATAGTATGATGCTGATACTGGCAAAGAATAGGCTTGAGAAGACAGATTAGCTCAACAAATATTATGACTCTATTGAAATCGAAGTTGTCACGTAATTCAGACTGGGTTTCAAGAAGCCTTGTGACAGCGACAATGTCAAGTTTGTGGTCAAGGCTCATCATACCAGCTTCAAGCTGGAACTTGTGGTTGAAAGACATAGGCAGTATATATACAATTTCGAAGACAATTGTTGCCATGGGAAGCAGAGAGTACAATAACGTTCTCATGCGTGACTCGTGTGAGGTTATTATTAAACAAGTAGAGACTTGATACCTGGGATGTTAGAAAAGTAGAAAAGTTGGGACCTAAGACATCTCCACAGAAGTTGGGACCTGGGGCATCTCTAGAGATGTGAGACAAGATGTCCCTCCCTGTGGATGATATGCTCTCGAAGTTTCCCTCCTGGGCACATCATCCATTATCACTCTAACATGCAACATGGCTATCAATTTTGCTCAATACAACTACAACCTGCCATATGTTCTTTTTATGGTCTTTAGTCACCTAATTGTGAGTTGGGTATTGTACCCTTAGATGTTAATTGATGTTACAGTATCTGATCAGCGATTTAATTGTCATTTGGAGGGCATGGGTACTTTTAGATCATCCTCTTCCTTGTGGGCTGTTAGTACTCTTGGTGTTAACAACCATTGGTATGACATTGAGGTCTACAAACTTGAATTCTCACTTCTCAGGATGCATGGCAGGAGAGGCAGCACTCATCATTGTGAATACATTCAATGATGGGTCGGGTGTGAAGTCTACTTTCAACATACTGCTTTTTGCTCCATTGATCACCACAAACGCTGTATCAGCAATGATCATTGGGTACAAAATGTGGTGGGCAATCCTTCACTGATTCATACTTGGATGATACCACCTAGGAAGGCAGGTACTACCGACAACACATCAGCATCCACCTTGGACAGTATTCACATTGTACAAGGGTATACAAAGTATTTGTGCTCCTCCTGGAGCCAGGATCAATTTATCTTCTATATTGGGTACAGTAACTTGGACTTCAGTTTTCCCAACTCATTCGTTCAGATATTTAATGTTTCACTGGACTTGGGTGGTAATATATCTTCAAATGAAGGTCTGCAGGAGATAACAACCATATGGGAGCCTCTGATACCTCAGATTGTGGTGAACATTTTCCATCTGTCCAGGTGGTATGATATCTAATTATGTCTGACAGGCAATATACCCAATCATAGTGATTTTTTTGGTACTGAAGGCCCCAACTGCTGAGCCAGAAGCTTGCTTCACAACTGCCTCATTGCAATTTGCCTCAGCTCCAAGATCACAAGATGACTCTCTAATTCAGACTATTGCTGATAATATCTGAGCTGCTACTCTATCTGACTCAGAAAGCTTGGAGGCAGCAACAGAGTTTAAGTTAAAGGCCATCAACAATTCAATTTAACATACTTCATGCAAAGAGTGGTGCTCACACAGTGTAATTCTGCTTTATGCTGATTTCAATCAACTTACCTGTTGACTCCCATTAGCTCATACAACTGATGTGTGTGGTAGAGCTTGACAACTCTTTGGTTAAACCAGAGTATCACAAATTTGCTTCATAGAGAGAGGATTCTGAGTCCATGCTGTGTGCCCAGTAAGACAGAGGGTATAGACAGGGCATGAAAAGGGACATTTTGATTTCCTCAGCATCTGTTGACTTATCAGAGCTTCTAGTACTATAGTATGTGCTAACCCTAGGAATACTCTGGTCACCTCCCCTACCTATAAGTCATATCAGGGTTGTGCATTGTGTATGTTACTCTTCTCTCAAGCTGTGGGTCATAGACTACATGTACTTTACTTGTGCATGGTGATACAGTAATGATCTTGACAAGATGAAGTACACTGTGGCCATTATCAAGGTGAGTGGTCCACTTTAGTTGCTCCTAAGATGCTCACACATGAAAAGGAGATCCTTCATTTCTATCCTGTGCTACAATCCAAGAGAATAAACCAAGTCATCCCACTGTTAAAGCCTCTCCACCTCAAGTAGTGACCAAAGTTATTGGTCCCTTATGCAGACCACATTGATGAAGCACTTTGGAAGCACTGAGACTGCACATTGACATTCTGACATCAAGATCCTGATTCAGTTTCATCTCTGAAAGTTCCAGCCAAAGCTTGGTTGGAATCTGGGACAAAGAAACAGAAAAAAACAGAAAGCTAAGGTGGACCCTCCATAGGCAAAAGCTCTTTTCCTCGCTCCCTCAGATGGGCCTGGTGTTGAAGGAGATGTCGTTCTGTTGGTGGAATGAAAGGTTTGTGGTCGGGTTTTTACTAGAGTTTAGCAGAGAGAGAGTTTTGTGGCGGGTTTTGACAAAGTATGGGGTTTGATTTCCTGAGCCAGGGAAGTGTGCTTGTTGTCTCTAATCCAAATGCTGTCAGCTTCTTCATCAAGGTATCACAGTAGATGCAGCTATATTTGTATCCTATCACGTGTTACATTAAGCCCTTCAGAGTCCAGTCTCCAACCTGAAGCCTTTATGTTAAGGGGTGTAAAGCCTTAAGTGATCTGAAGGCTTCAGCCCTTAAGCCAACACTGCTCAGTTCCTGTAACACACTTGCTCAAGGCACGGGATGAGCAACATTTCAGTGGGGCGGATCTTCATTCCTTCGGCTTTGGTTTGTTCGTAAAGTAGGAATAGGGGTTGTTCTATGTATAAGAAACTGCAGGAGAGGAGGAATGGTATATGTGAGTCTCTGTAGCTGAGTGGTGATAATGGATTACTGTACCATTTCGAGCAGTTCAGCAGCCACTGTGACCTGTGACCTGGCCAAATTTTCGGCAGCATATCCATTTGTTTGAGAGCCAAAAGGCAAAGGCGAATGGAAGGTGCAGAGGTCATTGTTTTGTTGATGACGGAAGCAAAGTGAAGCCTGCATGACATGCCAATTCACCCGTGGCCTGTCCAACAAAAATAGACTCATCATCAGCTTTTGATGAGTCTGGAACATAAAGGAGACATGCATATACATTCATGCAGTCACTACTACTTTTCTGCAAAAAACTGGACATATATATTGTAGTGTGACACCCACCTGGATTGTCCAGCAAAACTCTATGTGACCTGTGACCCACTTGAAATTTCGGCAAACTATTTTGTGTGTGATGCGTGACCTGCCAAACTGCTCGAAATGGTACAGTATTTTGTAGTTTGTTAATGAAGTATTGTGTATGTACTGATTTGAATGATGGATTGGGATGTCTGGAAGGTTAAAGACAAATGTTGTTTTAGTATTGAAAGTGCCAAGGTGAATATCTACAAACGGTCAGTTGAAAGTCAGGGAATAGTGGAGTGTGAGAGGAAGTGGATCCTGGTATAGTGGAGACGAGTGGGTCAAGCCACTCTACCACACTGGTTACAAGGCTACAAAAGAATAGTCTCTTATAAACAGACTAATCCACGATCACGATACATTAGGACAGTGTGATGTGGATTGAGTCTGTCGATTATGTGACATGACTTACCAGTGACCAACTTGATTATATAATCATATATTCAAATGATCATCAGCATCTCAGGGATAAACTATGGCCTGTAGGCTATTGATACTGTATCTATTGGTCTCTACAACACTTGGTAATGATAAAGTCACGGAATGAGTCAAAACAGCCATAAAAATGGTGTCACAAATACTGTGACATGACCAACCCAGTTGAATCCATCTGCTTGAGCCTTAATGAGGACACTAATCTTATCATTCTGGACTGTAAATGATCCTTCTAGTATGTATCTACTGTGAGAACATCCCTGGCAATCCATAAGGACCTGTGATGACTGAATATTGATTTCGAAGATTATGTAATTGGGTAGGACACCAGCCAACACCCCCCAAACAAAGAATAGACTAACAAAAGAAGGAACTGGTGTTAAAGCAGAGTGTCTAACTGATGAGCATTTAAGTTGGTTGGACCTCTCAATCATTATCTCCAAGAAAGGAAAGGACATCTCCGATATGTTTCAAGGGGTTTGTAACCCCATGCGCTTCTTAAGATCTTCATGATGAGTCATTCTCATATCAGTTTGAGATAATGTCATCATGCCATCCATCAAACCTGTCGATCATCTTCTGAGCCCACATGGAGGGCAAGTGTAAAGAGCCTATACAGTCAGACTTGAATAGCTAAATGGCAGCACAGGCAGGATACCGTCTAGATTTATCCAGCTATACAAAGCTTCCCCAACTTGCAGGGGTGTTCAGACCGGCATTCCAAGACCGTGGGTAGGGTGGACTGCCAGGCCAGAGATTTGTTGTCAGATGATCCACCTTCAAGATGGAAGTTTTGAGTTGGAAAGAAGCCAATTTCTAGGCTGGTTACATGCATCATGAAATGAGCTGTGCTGATATTACTGTTGCGCTTAGATAGGGCCGACACAGCTTGGTGGCTGCTTATGATGTCATCCCCTTCCAGCAGTGTTAACAACTACAGCCTCGTCGCATTGATGGCTGTGATGAAAGTATACAGGTTACCTTACAGTTCACTGTGTACCTGCAGCATGGTTATTGTATGAATAGTGATATGCACTGGTAGGGCTGGTAAGTAAATGGGTAAACATCTTACTCATGCTGTTAGGCTTGAGGCGTGCTTGTTAGGCTAGCGTTGGAGCAAGGCTTAAAGCAAAGTAACTAAGTACTCGAATTATCCCTAGTGTACTTACACAGCTTATATACCTACTACTTGATCCGTGCATATTTAGTACAGCCCACAGGGCTAGCTTCTATTTACTGCAGACAGTCAGCAATGACTGTGGAGTGGACAGTCAGCCAGTTCCCAGAGGGACATTGGCTATTGGCTAATAGCATGTGTACCAGTGTAATGTCGGTGTTTGCATCAGACACGTGAGTGATACAGTGTCATGACTATGAAACTTCTAACACACCCTCGCTGAGTGTCTGTATGTATACATCAGCTCTAGTGAAAGGTAATACCTAATCTTCTCTTGAAATAATCGAATTGTACACGTCCAAGGTTCTTAGTGAGGATATCAGCTATTTGATCCTTGGTCGGTACATGCATCATTGACACTCTTTTCAGTTCTACTTGTTCTTGTATGAAGTGAAAGCGTATGTCTATGTGCTTGGTTTGTTTATCAGCGACTGGATTCGAGGCTGTGAATAAAGAGCCTTGATTGTCACCTACTATTGGTGTTGTGTGTTTTACAAACTTAACTCCAAGTTTGTTGAATAAGTTTTGAACCCAAATAACTTGTTTACAACAGTCGCAAAGAGCCATGTATTCGGCTTCTGTGCTTGATAGTGCTATAGTAGTCTGTTCATGAGAATTCCAGACAACTACTGCATTTGCGATCAATATGAAGTAACCAGTTTGTGATCTTCTATTATCCTCATCAGATGCCCAATCAGAATCAGTGAAGGCGATCGGTTCCAGCACAGTTGATTTGCCATCAAAGACTAATTTATATTTAGTGGATCCTGCCAGATATTTCATTACATGTTTAGCAGCATTGAGATGCAGCTTGGATGGGTTTATTGAATATTGCGACAGTTTAATGACTGCATATGCAATGTCTGGCCTAGTTCCAAGTGTGAGGTATAGGAGAGAACCTATGACATTGTCATTCCTAGAAATTCTTGACATTCCCCAAGATCTTGGCATTCCCATTTTGCCATGAACTCTTGCTTCTTTTCCAAGAAAAGCTTTCTGTTTGGTCCCATGAAGATTGCATCATCGACATAGATGATCACAATCACATAACCTCGTTTGTTCCTGAAGATGAATACTCCCGCATCCGACAAGCAGTTTACAAAGCCTAACTCTATCATAGAGGCTCAGCACTCTTTCCACCATTCAAGGCTTGCTTGTTTGAGACCATATAGGGTGTGGAGTAATTGACAAACATATCTGACCTTCGTGACGAATCCTTCAGGTTGTTCCATGTAAATCTCCTTATCAAGTTTGCCATATAAGAAGGCAGTCTTAACGTCCAGCGCTTCGAGTTCCCAATCTTTGATTGCTGCTAAGGCCAATAAGATATGAACTGTGTCGTATCTGATGACTGGAGAGAACAATCCGTCATAATCAATTCTTTCTATTTCAGAAAATCCTTTTATTACAAGTCTAGCTCTCTTCCTGAGATCAGACTTGGTATTAAACACCCAATGATTTCTGATTGCTTTTCTTCCAGGTGGTAATTTAACTAACTCATAAACTTTTCTCTTTTCCAATGCTTCCAACTCTTCTTTGCATGCTTTTAACCATTGTTTCTTTTCAGCTTCTGGAAGCTTAAGAATGTCTTTCAAATTCCATTCTTTTTCTGTGTTAGAAACAGGCAATGCAAAAGGAAGAAGTGCAAAGTATGCTTTTTCACCCCCTTGTTCAAGTGCCATAGCCATATCAGCTTCAGCACGCCAATGGTCCCGTATGTATTGCAAAGTTTTAGGATTCCACCAAACGATGGAGCCATCTTTGTGTCTACCTTCGGTCCAACCTTGTCTTAAAGGCTGTAGGGGAGCAGTACCAGGCGGAGGTGCTGGAATAACACCTTCACTTAGAGCCCGCACAGTGGGGTTCTTCACACTTTCTGTGGAATTGGTATTCCGTGTTCAGGAGCTTTCATTTCTCGATGAAGGTCATAGCTTCTCTCTTCGGAGAAAGCTTATTCTTTCCTCTATTCTTTGGAATGAATACATAAGCACCACAACCAAATACTCGGAAGTATGAGACATCAGGTTCTTTGTTGTTGAACACTTCATTTGGACTTTTCCAATTTAAGTGTTTCATGGGTGTGCAGTTGTAAACGAAGATAGCTGTTTTGTAAGCAGATTCCCACCATGAGACAGGACAACATGCCATATGACATAATGCTTCTTCTTTGTCAGTTAATGTTCTGTTAAGATGTTCTGCTCTTCCATTTTGTTGGTGCATATGAGGTGCACTAGGGTGCACTGATATTCCTTCTATGTTCAGATAATGTTTGAATTCACCACTTAAGAATTCTCCTCCTTGGTCTATGTGAAATGCTTTGATCTTCTTGCCTGTTTTCTTCTCTGTTAACACTTTAAACTTCTTGAATGCAATGAAGGCAGCATCCTTATGTTTAAGAAGTTCGTGATAGGCATAGGAAGAATGATCATCAAGGAAGTTAATTATAAACTTGAATCCATGATAAGATCGTACAGGAAATTCGATCAAATCAGCATGGATTAGGTTCAGAATTCCAGTGGCTCGTTTTTCCGATGTAGGATATGATTTGGATACATGTTTACCCATCTCACAACCTTTGCAGGTTTTGAGCTTCGATAAACCTTTGACTTGAACACCTTTAACATGTGTTTCTAAATGACGCATAACTTCTTTGCTGGCATGTGCCATGCGATTGTGCCATGTGTCATAGTCAACCATTTTTGACATGAAGACTGATTCCCAGGCTTTTTAGAGTACTTTATCAGTCTTTTTGTGAACAACTTGTGTACAAGTTGATGTACTTAATAGTACACAGTCATTCCCTATAAGTTTGCCAATCGATAATAATCGATTTTGAGCTTCTGGATAATACACCACAGGATATAGTTTTGCGATCCGTGATTCACCATTCATGAATATCTTTATTAAGACTGTTCCCTCACCCCTGAGAGTAATTTTATTGTTTTTGTCAACACCTTTTAATAAATGAGGTGTTTGAAATTCACAATAGGAAATGAAATATTCATGGCAAGGAGTTATATGTATAGTGCAACCACTATCCATAAGCCAATAACTTATGCATAGCATATGCAGAGTCAGCTAAATTGCAACTAGCTAATACATTGCTGTACTCTACAGTTCGTGAAGAATCTGTAGGTGTGTTAGATTTATTAAGTTTGAAGATATCATACCATTCCACAAAACTTTTGTGACAGCCATAGCTGTTGCCTTCATCTACCAGATCATAGATGTCTTCATTCCAATGAAGTACATCATCGTCAGGGAAGATGTTTTCCAGTTTGTAATGTCTCGGTCCTTGTGGTTGAGCAACTGTCTCATTAGAAGAACTGCTGAATTGGTGTTCTGCACGCCATTTCTTTGGTCTTCTCAGAACATCCAGTTCTGCAAGGGTCCTATTGGTTAATCTATAATTGTGAGCAGCTTCCAATTGCTCTCTAGCAGTTGCTTGCTGTTCTGCCAATATTTTCTGCAAGTACGTTGGCCTTTGCTTCAGTATAGCAGAAGCAGGATTAGGTCTAAATGTGTCTTTGCATGGGACTATAACCATAGGTTCCCATTCCATCTTTCTTTGTAACCTGTTTTTGGCATGTGTTGATGCTTTGTCATCAATTATCATGTTCCAAGCATCTTGATAGGCTTGAAATGGAGCCACAGAAGGATCGCCAATAAAGGCAACTTCTTCAATATCTTGGGGTATGTACCATTCTCTTAAGGAGTTGGCTTCGTTTTTCTGATATTCTGAATTGAATTTAAGTAGGCATGAGAGTCTTCTCAGCCTGTCTGTTCAGAACAATGGTTGCAATAACCATTGATTTTGTGGTTCCACGTAATGAGGGTGACCCAATTGTTTATCGCTCCTAGCGTGGTGTAATTGAAGACCGTATCCATTGGTACAATCAATGGATTTTCGTGTCTTTCGTGATTCCACAGAAGAGTAGCTTCTGAGCATTTGACCAGCCTGCTATATTGCTTTGGAATTCATTATCGGGTATCCAATCTTCGAATGAGAAGGTTGGGTAGCCATTCCTAAAGACTATCTTGTGAGGAGAGTGACATACTGTCCTCACTTCTCGTAATCTGTCGAGGTGATACTTGATCATCTTTATTGCTATGTCCATCAGCTTGGGCAAGCAACCAATGCAATAGTTTTTCTCGCTGCTCCCATGCATTTGATTGATGGTAAGCAATTCTTTCCATTTGACTTCTATGGCCTGTACTTCATATTTTCCCCATTGGAACATATGCCAGTTATGGGCAGCCATATGGACTTCTTGATGATCTTTTAATTCACATGAGCAGATGTGATGATAACCAAGATCATTTCGTCGGCAAATAAACCCTTGTTGAAGACAATCATTGTTGACAATAAGGTCTTTGTGGATGTGGAGTTTCTTTCGGAGTTGGCGTATAGCAGGAACGTTCATCAGATCCTGTTGAAACCGATCCTCTATGTTATTCATAACATTCTGGATCTGTTTATCAAGGAAGTCTGTTACTTTTCGTATAGTGCACGGATCTTCCACTGCTCTGAGTAGCTGAGAAATGACCTTAACATCAGGCACAGGAGCCTGCATAAGTTCATTGATGATTTGGACATTGTATTTGCTATAATAGTCATACATCGTCCTTTTCTCAGGTCCAATCACTTTTCGACTCATATCAAATAAGTCTTCTGGAGTGATTACTGTTTTGACTGGAGATCTTCTCTTTCTATTGAGAATTTCTCCTTCCTCTAATGGGTTGTTTGAGGGATTGGATCCATGTTTGAGCTCGTGAATCAGGAGGAGTAATCTCCCCAGTTCTTCTAAACATGTCTTCTTTTCTTGAAGACATCTTAGTAGGATTGGGTACATCAGATATCTCAGTGGAAGGATGATAACACATGCTGCTATCACTAGCTCTAGTATGAGGAAATAGTGGCTGATGAGAGTTACTAGGTTCCACAGGAACTGGAGTAATTTCATTAGGAAACTCCAGAAAGAATATCTTCTCAAAGGGATTCTTCTGAGGGGGATTCCTCAGAGCAGGGTGTACCAGGCTAAGAATTTCCTTGTAGCGATATTTATAAATCTCAATATCAACTCCTTTGCCTTTATTTTTAGACAAAGAATGTTCGAGGTTACCTCAAAAGGGATTGGGTCTGCTTGGATTGACAGATGAAGAGGGTTTGGTGGGTACCTCCTGAAAGGACTGTTGTGATGATGTTTGTCCTTCTGCAAACAAGTTAGCAACATGTTGTACTGCTTCCTGTGTTGTAATAGGTGGTACATTTCTAAATGCACTCTTCTTTTAGGTGCAGCAGTGGCTGGTCTGGCACCTAATGGGAATGAAGATTCGTCTTCTAATTTTGTAGAGACTGATCTTATGTGTTCAACCATTGGAGAGAAGGAAACAGAAGGTGAAGTTTCTTCCTTTTTGACAAGGTTTTTAACTTCTTCTTCTTCTTTTATCTCGAGCTTTATTGGTGAGCCAAGTGGAGCTGTCTGAGCAAAAGGTGGTGGAACGGGTAAAGGTCTATCTACACGTATTACATTGCTCAGATCAGGATTTGTAATTCTTAATTCTTCTTTGATCTCGTAAATTTCTTCACAATCAGGTTCAGAAGAACAATCAGAATCTTCAGTATAGATGTCTGTTGGCGAATCATAGATTAAATGGGGCAGTGGAGTTGAACTGTATAGGTTATCCACCGCTCTTTCATTTTGTCCTATTGATTCATCATTTTCAGCCATAAGGGCTGTGTATGATCTTTCATTGTGATTAAATGATGAGCTTTCTGCAGCTACTAGAGCTACATCTCCCATTGCTTCTATGATCGCATATTCAGCAGCATCTCCTTCTGCTTGTGCTCATTGCAGCTCGTTTAGCCTTTTTATGGGCTTTCCTTCTCTGATTGGCTGCTTTCTTTAACTTCTTCTTTTCCTCATCAGTTTTAGCCCCTGCATTAGCCGGAGCTGTTTGCATATTAGGCTTTTGAGTATGCGCCTGCTGATTAGAAGGCCCGGGTCTAGACTGATTAGGAGTCTGGCCTTGATTTTGTTATGGTCTAGGCGTAAAACACTGTAACCCAGTAATTTTGGCCAGCATGGTGTGTGATTTTGCTTTCTAGCTTTATCACTTAGCCATTTTTCAGCAAGAAGCTTGATGGCTACGTCCACTGTTGTGAACGTTTTAGCCATTTGAGTGGCATCAATCATGTGTTTCCATTTAGGAGATAAAGCTGAGGTCAATATAATGACCTGCTGTTCCTCCTCAAGTTTATGACCAGCTTGATGGACTCTTGTCATCAGGCCTGATTTTATTGCAAGCTGTTGTGGGAAATCTTTCCCTTCTTGTTTGCTGTCGAGAATTTTGTAATTCATCATTTCACTATATAATGTGTTGACAGCTATTTGTTTGGTTTCCCAAATTGGGTTTCCAAAAATTTCCAGGTTTTGGCAGCGGTATCTTTCATATACTTTTCTCGGATTTCAATATCCAAGTATAGTGCCATGATACCATTTGCTTGCATATCATCTTCTTCCCATTTGTCAATTTCAGCTTGATTGTTTGTTTCAGGTTTTTGCATCCTGATAACAAGCTTCTGAAAAGAATCAAGCTCATGCGGCACAGCCGCAATTGTAGTTAAGGTGGGCTTTTTCTTTTTGTCGGAGACAATAAGCCAAAGCCCTCGTACCATGAAGTAGGCCTTAAGAGTAGAGGCCCACTTGAAATAATTATCCACACCTTTAAGGGTGGGGATGGTGGCAGTGATCTTGGTGGCAGAGGTGGAAGACATTTCGAATTTGATATTTGAAAGTTTAAAAGTTACTGTGGGTGAGGTTAGAATCTATGTGACGGTGGTGGTTAATCCAGCATAGAGATCAGGTGATGGATCTCGTGTGTCACGATTCATATGGGTGTGAATAGTCTGAATTGGTGAATCATGTGGTGATTATCCTTCAGTACATTCGGTCCATTGGGACTTTCTATGTCATCCCAACTGGAACATACTAAAATACTTAGTGGTCAAAGAATTCATCTTTTCTTATCGCATGGGAGGTTTAATTCCTTGTTATTAGAACATTTCATCTAAAGAAGACATGCTTGTTCAATTCTTTCTTATCCGCAACACTATCCAAAATCCTAACTATGGTCATCCTTTAGGGTTTTATCCCAGGCAGACTTTTCCATAGGTTTGATTAAGGTAGAGGTTACTGGTGGCAGTCGTCTAGAACAGATGCATATATCGTTCTTTGAACAGATGGTTCCCAACCATATGGTTATACACTTAATCAAACTCCTTCAGCACCAATGTGCCTTTCCTGACGGAGTTTAATTTCCAGTATGAAGCCCCGGAACCCGGCGCAAGTGTAAACCAAAAATACTCTGGAACAAGATCCGAAGATCGATGTTCAGGTATTAAGGTTTCAACGGCATGTCGACAGTAATTGACTTTGAAAGGGACTTAGGACCACTAAGGGGAATGTCTGTACTGACTACCTATGAACCAAAATGTCTGTGTTATACTACTGATGTAAAGGGTGGATGGAGCACAGAGGGTCCATATGTCCAAACATAGAGAATGAAGTCTCTATGCTTCTTCCCGAGCTGGCGGCTGCGTATGACTGCAGGGCCTGGCCTAGGGTATAAGAAAGGTATGCCCTACGTAGTGTACATTGGGATGGTTATATTATTAAGGTAGGCTGTCGGTTCAATGTCAGTGGATGCTACTACTACCCAAGTGTCGTAAGACCAGTTAATCACCAAATGACTGTACCAGTTCAAGCTATTCGGGGCCCATAACCTGATGAAAGTATATGGGTTACCTTATGGTTCACCATGTACCTGCAGCATGGTTGTTGTATGAATAGTCATACACACTGGTAGGGCTGGTAAGTAAATGGGTAAACATCTTACTCATGCTGTTAGGCTTGAGGCGTGCTTGTTAGGCTAGCATTAGAGCGAGGCTTAAAGCAAAGTAACTAAGTACTCAAATTATCCCTAGTGTACTTACACAGCTTATATACCTACTACTTGGTCCATGCGTATTTAGTACAGCCCACAGGGCTAGCTTCTATTTACTGCGGACACTAAGCAATGACTGCAGACAGTCAGCCAGTTCCCAGAGGGACATTGGCTATTGGCTAATAGCGTGTGTACCGGTGTAATGTCGGTGTTTGCATCAGACACGTGAGTGACACGGTGTCGTGACTACGAAACTTCCAACAGGCTGTTGATGTAAGCTTCATGGTATGAAAACTGATAGAACAATATCTGGAAAGGTGATTTCTATTTTTGGTAAGGAATAGCTGTTTAGGAGGGTCACCAGCAAGGGCCTTGAATTCTTATACCACCCTTTGAGCTTCCTGGTAAAGGAAATCCTCATTCAACAGATGTCAAAAGCTGAGGTTTTATTGTCATCGGAATATACTGATATAGTACTTAGATCGGATTTCGGTGTTTTGTGAGGCGTCTATCTGCTTCAGGTTTCTGCAGCTACCATTCAATCTTGCAACATGAGGGTATGCAAACCGGAGCGCTTATCGACAACACGGAGAGAGAGGGTATCCGAGGACATTGGGAAACCATGGAAGGCCCGACTATGATGTATATGTTCAACACCTGTGCTCATTGAT
>QLOY01000289.1:0-17681 GCA_003313965.1 Megacollybia marginata | reverse complement strand
CCAGCACTTGCAGATGAGAGTGTCGCTGGCGCGCGCGCTCCCGAACACTCCTTCGAGCTCGGAGTATCCCTAAGCAGAATGCCCGTAAAAGAAGAAACAGAATCTTCGATTGTGTCCCAGCAGGTTGGTCGCGTTGATATGTCGTCCGCACAATGCATATAAGCTAGTCATCGGGCGAGGAAGGCGGAAAGAGAGGGAACGTGTATGATGTCCATTGAAAGGCAACTCGAGTCACATCGATTATTTCTTCCCTGGGGTTGGCCCCACTGGTGGAGTGAAGCCCTGGCTCGTTGGGAAATTGACTCGGACGAGAAGGAATACAAGATTTCGTGTTGCTAGTGATCTCCATGGTGCTGTACTCGACGCTGTTGTGTACTTGCCAGATTTCACCCTCTGTTCCACATCTAATTTAGCTGTTGGGTGACGTGTCAACCTTCTCGCCCGCTGTCGTGTCGTTTCTCGGAAAACGGATCGGGATAGACCAAGTTTCTCAGCTTTTCGGATAAGGCGCGGAGCTGCAACATGTGTTCTCGGCAACAAACTTGAAGTCGTTAAATCCATCGGAGAAAGGGAGGACGGGGATTGAGAATCATAGAGGAGTCGTAGTTTATGACAGTGGCAGAAGCCTCATGGGATTACTAAGAATTTTGCATTGGAGGAAGGAGAAGAAAACATTGAAGTACTTCTCCATCTCCCATTTCAGACTGTACAGCTCCGAGTCGGATGAATCGACATGAGTTCTGTTGGCCAGGGGGTCGGTGCATCATGATGATACTCAGCTTGTTGATAGGACTAAGGACTAGTTGCTAGGCTGACACTGTTGTCCTGAAATACGAATACACAGTACTTGTTACAGCGTCGGTGCTGTGAGTGACGGCCCAAGACTTCGTTGCTCGAGATTCAAGAAGATGGATTCGTGTGTTTTGGTCCCTGCCTGCCTTCGCGTAAGAAGTCACCATCAAACGCAGCTAGCCTGCAAAAAAGGTTTGCGATGTCTTTATTTCTCCCAGTGCATCGTGATTCTTTAAAGTTTAGATATGGTATCTGGCTATAGCACTTACAGTCTTTGCCCTTGGCTCGACACTATTGGCACTTCTTCGTCCTCGGGGTCCCCAAGCCAGCAGTGTACGATCACGTAGCAGACTTGGTTGATGAATGGTCTACAGAAATGTGGTGGGGGCATGAGAAGGATGGAGATGTATGCAAGATGTCAACATATTTAGTCGAGTTCTGTTGTTTTGTGGCGGTTGGTGGACTTAACCGGGCTAGTTTTGGATTCTAAACTTCAACTGCCAATCAAAAGAGCTTGTTCTGAGCGCAGTTGGTAGAAATCGAGCATGGAGCGAGGAACAGAAAGTCACATGATAATAGTCATGTCGACGTCGTCGTATCGCTCATCTCCTGGTAAGTGACCATTTTTTTGTTGTGCTCGTTCATTAAGGGGCATCAGGCCTTAAGCTGGAGGGTAGCTCATCATATAATCAGCGAATCTGGTATGCCGCCGTAGATATGCAAGGCTGGCGTAAAGGTGGGTCTCCCAAATCTATGTACTCCGTTAACAATCCATATAGACATGGAGGACAGGCACAGGTCCATCATCAACATTCCTGACTTGGACGGAAAGCCATCGGCTAACGCTTGCTTTTCTTTGTTTGATGGTCATGGAGGTATCCACCCGCCTCATCCATATATAGTTCTCTTATGTGACTCAGGCGCCTACGCAGCAATCTTGGCGCTCGTCACATTGCAGAGAGAACTGTTCAAAAAAGATTCGTTATACTACAAGCAGGAATTCGTTGAAGCATTGAAGGCATCTCTGCTTGCGGTCGACAAAGCAGTCTGTTCTCGTGAGTGATTCTTATTTCCGTCTCCCAAAGCTCAGATTGACAGACCCTTCCGTTCATTCTGGCTCTACTGCACTCGTCGCGCTGGTTGTTGATGCTACTGTCCATATCGTATGTATTCCTGTTTGAGTTGGTGATATTTATTAGGATGCTCAGGCAAATGTCGGTGATTCACGAGCTGTAATTTGCAAGGCCGGTTGTGCTAAGGCTCTCACTGAGGCGCATACTACAGCCATAGAAGGTATGTTGACGCTTTCATAATGCCTTTTGCCGAGTCGTGTGCTCTAGGGGAGCGGGACCGCATTGTAAAAGCTGGCGGCTTCATCAAAGATAAGCGTGTCTGTGGTATGGACTCATCACGCCCCACTTGACTGCTATCATGTTCTTCTAGGAAGTTTGGCTATGACTAGGAGCTTGGGCGATAAAAGATACAAGCAGAAGCCTATGCCTCCCGAGGAGCAGATGGTTATTGCCGTTCCAGACGTCATACCTTATCAAATTGAACCTGAGGACGAGTTTCTTGTTCTTGCCACAGACGGTAATATATCCTCCATTCTTCCCAACTAGTCAAACTAATGTTCACAGGAGTCTGGGACTGTTTCAGCTCAGAAAATGTCATCGACATAATCCGATATCAAATCTCGCTAGGTGCAACACTCACTCAGGCATGTACATTTATATGTAATGCCTGTGTTGCTCCCCCCACTACCCACTTCTACCCCAAAGGAACGGATAATATCACAATTGTAGTTGTCGCCTTTTTGCAGGGGCGGACGAGGACAGAGTGGATAGAGTGGATCACTGAACGGGTTAGGACAAAGGTGGGACGCTCCACCCCTTCAACTATCCCTCAAATCTTTGGAACATATAAGCCACTGGAGCATCCTGCAGAAATTAAAACGGATTTTGATCTTACTATTCCCGAACCTACAATACATAGCCACTACACATTTTTGACAAAACCGTTGTAAATGTCACCTGTTTCACAAAGGCCGCCAACGATGGTTTTATGATGGCTGGTGGAACCGACCAACAATTGACATCATAAACACTGATATTGACAGAAAGGAGGCTGTTGAAACGCGTCGGTTTAGAGCATACGTTACCGGTTACCTTCAGACTGGGAAAGGTGTACTGGGCCCTGGCAACGATGTAGAATTCGAAACTTGCGAGCGCTTAGAGTTATGGTTCCTGATTTTGACGGTTTGACCACTGACGCGTAGTACGGCTGCAATGCATGTTGCTTGTCGCGTCGGGGGATGAACTCAGAACTGAGACCAACAAAAGCCAACAAAGCAAAACAAAGTTGCCCTCGTCCGTGACAGCGACTTGGTCAGTTGCGATGAAATCCAATGTATAGTCGGCCTTTCTTACAAGGTTCATACTTTAGTTTGCGCCTGGCTCTGGCTGTTAAGGATTCTTTGATTCTCGGGGTTCGTCGGCTCTAGCAAACTTCAAAGGCGACAGTCTGAGTCTGTGTTCAACAGTTATGCTTCGCCTCAGCCTTCAACTGAGCTTTATGCTGTAACAGGTTGTGGATCTCGTTGTGAGGCTTTCTCGATTCCCATCTGCGTCCGGGCCATATCTACTGTATTAGATGACTTCATATCTTGCTCGATTCACAGGAAACGCTCCCAATGCCATTTGTCTTGGAATAACAGGTATTGATTCTTCTTAATGTTAATAACACGTCTTCAACTCATCCAATATTCCCCCGCAATTGCCATTAACTCTGGTCAAACAGTAACCTTTGACTGTCTCGACTCAAACTGCGGCAGTTTTCCTAGTATCTCGGCATCAAAGGCTACGCGGTGTCCGAGTTATCAACTGTCGAAGACTCCCAATCTGAGGGCGTAATGTATAACCGGCGCCGCGGCAGTACATCTAGATCGGTTACGATTATTGTCGACTAGATTGATCATGTACATCCAAAAATGTAGTTCAAGACCTCATCCGATACCCATTCCGCTGGTTTGTATATTACGGTATAACGCCAGAGTAGAGTAAAAATACTACCGCGGCGGAAAGCACAGGTGGATTTTAAATAGCAAAATAGCAGTGATTAAAATTGTTCAAGTAGAGATTCTCCAAGATAGCAAGAGAAGTTGGGCGATTAGCAGGATCCTGGTGCCAGCAAGATTCAAGAAGAGACCATAACTTGTCATGATACATGCCACGATCCGATGGGAAATCATCTCTTCGAGGATGTTTACCGTTCAAAACTTGATTGAGAACTGCGCCCTCCTGCCGAACGTAATGAAAAGGGGGCTTGCCAGTGAATATCTGGCCTCCGTGATTACTATAAATGGCAGACAAGCTTAAGTGTGCGTACCTCTAAGACAGTGCAGGAGAATGCATAGATATCCCTTGGTGGTTGGATCGTCTGTGGAGCACTATCCTGAAAGTATTCTGGTGCCATCCATCGCAAGGTTCCTTGAGAGCGCCTTGAAGTGCTCGTGAAAGCCTGAGATTCCACTACAGCTGCAAGACCAAAATCTGCTAGGCAGCAGCGGTGATCCTGGGTGACAAGAATGTTGGCCTGCATTGTAGTTGTTAGGGTTTGCAATGCCATCATTCAAGTTCTCAATTGTTACTCACTCCACGTATATCGGCGTGAACAATGGGAGGATCGTAGCCATGTAGATAGTTAATGGCATCGGCAATTTCAGTGATCTGAAACAAGTGAGGCTTATGGATATTGATGTTAGGGAGTTCATACAGCTTTATGACGATCATGACTTGGATTATTTTCAAGAAAATCATTGATATTTCCGTTATGCATCCACGGGGAAACGAGACAGACACTTGGATGGAAAAGATCTGAAGCAACACCGAGGGCAGGGAGGATATTTGGGTGATCAAGTTGCTTCCAGACAAGAGCCTCACGACAAAAGTCCTAACCTTCATTAGTCCAATTCTATGTTGAATTGAACACCTACTTTGATAAGTTTTTGTCGATCCGCTGCAGTGCAACTACTGAAGTACCGTAAGACTTTGAGACACACAACTTGCTCGTTTAGTCGACCCTTGTAAACATCCTGCACATGTTAGACAGGCAAAAGTTGATTAAATATGTACTGACCGCAAATCCTCCGGTTTTCACGGGAAATTTTCCATCTTGTCGAACATTGTATATCAGAAAAGAGGGAGGAAGCATGCCATGTATTTTGGAAAGACGACGTAAGTAATGGTTGCACAGCTTGTGGTTTGGTGAACATATTTTCTTGGGAGGTTAGTTTATACATCGTTCCCCTGATGGTTCTTACAATCTCAAAATGCAATAGTTCCATCACTCCCAAAACCCAGGGCATCGAGAGTTGCTGCATGATGTCATTGCGGTGTTCAGATTCGAGTGCGTTTCTGAGGGTCTTGGTGTCGGTGATGGTCCCGTAAGTGCCAGGGACTAAGCCTATGATTTCACCACCATCTACCCCGATTATAACCACGAGGGCAGCCCCTTGTGACTCCGAGTCGATGTTGCCTTCGGGCCGTCCAATAGTGAATTTAGCCGGTACTATGATCAGACCGCCTCGGGGATCTCTCATGGAAATGATCATTGCTAAACTCCTCAGAAATTGAAGTTGAAGGGAAGGGTAAGGAGTGACAAGTGTCCGTATTGTATTACCAATTCTGTTGAAGAGTCCAGATTGTATATTGCGGTAAGCGGCGATGTTTGCTTACAGTTTTGTCAACCCGCCTTCTGATATAACGGAAGCCTTTAACTTGAGTTCCCATCGGAATAACCAAGCTTCTTGGCTGGACACGAGTCAGCCTGGGTACTACTTCAATAGAAAGTCGGGGATACCCACTATTCCTCACAACAGAGTATATTGTACCCAGGCATATGATACATGAGATCCACTGGCGCATCAGCATGCTCAGGAAAGAGCACTGATCGGATATAGAGCCACGCAGCAAGGCCGTTTCGCAAGTTATACCAGCGGAAACAAGAAGAATGACCGTTTTCATCCATCATTCTCTCAAATTTGCTGATTGCCGCTGTAAATGGTAACGCATAATGCGCAGTCCATAATGTACGCCACCAAGCCTTTATCAGGTCCACCAATAACCATTCTGTCTTGTCTATCCATCGACTTCTTTGTTGCGCCACAGCTTCGGACGTGAAGATGAGCCACATAATTGCTGCCAGTCGTATCAAAGGAGTCTCTGACTGCACTATTTGTCGGATTTCGGCCATCTTTCGACTCTCAGAGCGTAGAGTCACTTGTTTTCGCCTCTGAAGAGCATTGAATGCCAGCTCATAGTCACGCCTTGGAATCTGTGCTGGGATCTGTGGGCCTCCATATCGGTATTCAGGTTTGAAATCTAGGAGTGCTGCTTCATCACCATCCACCCACAGCCATAAATCTTGCCCATTTCCTTCCAACATCTCTGAGAAGAGGTCTTGAATCAAGTTGG
The DNA here is from genome assembly GCA_003313965.1 of Megacollybia marginata. Classification (NCBI taxonomy): domain Eukaryota; kingdom Fungi; phylum Basidiomycota; class Agaricomycetes; order Agaricales; family Porotheleaceae; genus Megacollybia; species Megacollybia marginata. The sequence continues at coordinate 11,418 of QLOY01000289.1, read as the reverse complement.
AATTGCCGACAGCACATGCCAGAGCTTGATAAACCCACTGTATCCTGCGCCCATACCTTACTATCTCTGGATTCTCAGTGTATGCTAGCATGAACCTTTCGTCATCCTTAGCGCATGCATAATTGAGCGGAATCTGGTCAGGGCTGGACGCTCTGAAATCCACCCAATGGCTTGTAGGGCTGGCCATGGTAGTATCAAGGATACGAAGGGTGAGAGATGTTAGACACAGCCCCCAAGCCATGATGCGTCTATATATATATATTTAGTTGACGCACAGAATAGTCGAGTACAATTACCTTCAGTATACGTATCGGCTATTGAATGTATTGATCGTGCAGAGCGTGAGTGAGCGACCATTTCGAACGATATCTGTAAACTGTTCAGAAACGGCGTCCGGGTAAATGGGCTCACTTACTTGGGCAATTGAGACCAAAGAAAGCCCGAAGAAGAGGGGGAAGAGAAGACGAACGGATCTCCAATAAGGACGTGTCTGGCCATATCTACGAGAAAGACGATGAGGGAAGCGCCGAGCCCAAAGGAGGAGTTCTGGCGCCAATCTGGCGTTTTTGAGAGCGTTGACAACCAATATCACTGAACAGCAATATTGACAGGAAGTAGGCTGTTGTAACGCGTCGGTTTGACCGGTTACCCTCAGATTGGGTAGATATGAAAGGTGTACCAACGATGTAGAATTCGAGAGTTGCGAGCGCCTGGAGTTATGTTTCCCGATTTTGATGGTTTGGCCTGACGCGTTGGATGACGCGTTGGATGAACTGGGACTAATAAAGCAAAACAAAGTTGCCCTTGTCCGTTGCGATGAAATCGAGTGCATAGTTGGCCTTTCTTCCAAAGTTTCCAGCCTAGTTTGCGTCTGGCTCTTCGATTCGCGGGGGTCGTCGCTACGGTCTGGTGTTCAACGTTCAACACCCGACGATTATGCTTTGCTAAGTTTGCCTCGACCATAAACTAAGCTTCACGCTGTAGCTCTCGTCGTGGATTACTTGATTGCTGTGGTTCCCATACATCCGGCTCCAATGTTTCCGAGGACGATATCTATCAGATGACCTCATCTCCTTTTGCTCATGTCCAACTCGATTCACAGCATCAAACGCTCTCAATGCCATTTGTCCTGGAATAACAGGTATTCATTCTTCTCAATACTACTAGCACGTCCTCAACTCATCCAGTATTCCCCCTGCACTTACCATAAACTCTGGTGAAACGGTAACGTTCGACTGTCTCGACGCCTCAAACGGACAAATCACTGCTTCCTCCACGTCCTCTGACATCGCATCTCTCGTCTTCAGCCAACTCGACCAAGTCAACGGTCCGGTCTACGTTAACGGTGCCCAACCAGGCGACACTCTTCAAGTCGAGATTACAGATGTCAAGACAGCACATTGGGGATGGACGGCTGTCATTCCAGGATTCGGATTACTCTCCGATGATCCTGACTTTGCACAGCCTGCACTAAAACTCTATTCACTCAATACCCAACACGAGTGGACCTGGTTTGATGAATCAAAAAGGATTAAAATCCCCCTGCGTCCGTTCCCCGGCGAGTTGGGCGTCGCCCCAGCTGAACCTGGTGATCATTCCACGATCCCTCCTTACAAAACCGGTGGGAACATTGACACAAAGTATCTTTGCAAAGGTACAATGGTCTACCTGCCAGTCAAAGTAGAAGGCGCTCTTCTTAGCGTTGGTGACGGACATGCAGCTCAAGGCGATGGAGAGGTCTGTGGAACTGCAATCGAAACCCCAATTATTATTACTCTGCGACTTACGGTGGTGAAAAACATGCCGTATGTCAAGACTCCTCATTTTTTGGTTCCACCGTCTCAGGACAAGACCTCGTTGTTCCCCTCGCAGGGTTCCAAATCGATTGGGGACATGGGATATTATACCACGACGGGTGTCGAAGATTCTCTGCTCGCAGCTACGCGTTCGGCTGTTCTTGAGATGATCACCTTTCTCGGAGCACAGAAAGGTTTGAGTCGGGTGGAGGCTTATATGCTTGTTAGTGTTGCTGGAGATCTGCGCTTGCACGAAGTCGTGGATATGCCGAATTATGTCGTTGGTTGTATGATGCCTAGAAGTATTTTCGAATAAGTAAAGAAGTCTGTATTTGCATTCGTTTGCGGAGGCCTGATCACCGTAACTGATGCAGGCAACGGCAGCGGTACAGTATGGAAAGCCGGACTGACAAGCTGATGCACCTGTCATCAAGGCTTGATTAGCGCGTTCGGCCCGTGCAGGACCTCTGGCACTTATGCCGCCCCTTATAGCAGTTGTCACGGCGCTTATTTATAATAATACGTCTCTTTATTGCTCGTGAAAACATGTTCATTTTTGCAACAATCTTACCCAGTTATCCACAAAGTCTTACTATACTCTCTTGTTGCTCCAAAATCAATCACGGCAACTTTATGAGTCTGGAAATTTTTGAAAAGTTGGGGTTGGTTTGCATCATATGAAAGTTGAAGAGCTCGAGGAGACAAAACAATATGACGTTGGCGGCAATCTGGACGGAATGAGTGAGGTTTGGTGCAAGGGACGATGCTTACATTGTTTCGATCCTTCTGCAACCAGCCCCTACAGTAAGACCATCAACAAACTCCATAACGAGGACTTATCAGTGCTTCCTTCCCAGACCCAAGGTACCTTGAAACGAGGATACTTCCAAGACCGCAACATCCATTGTCATCCAAAGGTTCGCATGAAGCGTGCATCTCGAATGTGGGCGCGTTCTTCTTTTAGTTACAAGACATGGGACGGAGGTTCTCCAGACCTTGGGGATTCACGTAGGATGTACTCCAGAAAGGTCTGGGAATGCAGACTGTGGTGAACTCGCAGGACTGGAATATACAGACATCGGGCTCGTAGGACTGAACGAACTGATACTGGGAGCACACGAAGGCACCGGACCAGCCAAAGAACGCGAATCCCCAGACCTCTTTTCTTCCTCATCTTCCGCATCGGATGGTAAACCCGATCGTTGCCTAATCCCTGTCGAGACCAAGTCGAGACCCTAGGCATGGGTGATCCAATCATGTGATTGTGTAACATCCATCCCCATCTCTTACTCTCGACTCCGTCATGTTCAATTGAGAGAATAACCATCGCAACGCTCGTAAGGACAATCTCCTGTGTCCCTGCGTAAGGGATCGCCCCGTTAGCAATCCCATATCGACACCGCATCTTGAGATATGTAAATTCGCATGCCGATCTCAGAAAAGTCTCTTCCAAGCTGGTATCCTCGCTTTTGCAGGTTCGAGAACGGGGGTTTGAAGACGCAGTTCGGTGAGGAGAGGGTCCCCTCTTCGAAGTTGTGAATGGTTTTCATGACCTGTGTATAGAGCAATGTGAGGAGGTCTCGAGATCCTTGGTTGTTACAAACAAAGTAGGCGCCGCCAGTGGGTGTTTGGGCTGGCGTGGATGATGCGCCATAGATAGAATGAGATTTCTTTTTCTGTGTTGCGTCTGATCCGAGAGTAAAGGAATGATGACAAGTCGACTCGCGATGACCGTCAGCATCCATACCAGCTGGTGTCATTGAGATTCGTCTAGCAAAAGGTGAGGGAACGGTCTGTTTCGTTGCGGAGAGGTAAGGTGGCAGGAGCTCTGGTCATGCCCTTTGAAAATGGGGACATATCCAGGGTCTTCTCTTCTCTGTCTCTGTTAGCGGTGAATGGTTCTCCTTTGGTTGCGTCCCAGCCTTCATTCCTGCTGACAGAAATGGACATGTTTTTTTTTCCCAAAGAGATGGTGACTCTGTTTAAGTCTTTTTGGATTTTGTAGGTCGGACGTCCGCTTGATGTTTGGGATATTCGATGTCTGGCGTGGATCTCAACCTGGAAGATGGGTAACAGAGGAAAGTGGATTGAAAGACAAATACCTTTTTGTCTAGAATCACTGGCAACTTGAGGTCGTATACATCGTACTTGTCGTCAACTGGTCGTAAAGGGGTCAGGTACAGTGCGATCTCGTTGTCATTATAGCTCGCACTGTAGTCGGAGATTGATGATACGTCATCATCAGGAAAAGGAATGTTGCCCTCCATCTTGCATGAGAGAATTAGCGCGGAAGGGCAAACCCTTACGGTGGATGAAAGCAAGCTGATGAAATGATGTGTGATGTTGAGCGGCCTTTAGGAGGAGACCCTTTCTCGATTTAATGAGGAAACGGATATTTTTAGATAGGAGCCTAGAAATACATTCACAAGAACCGGAGCCCAGTCCTCCTATTGTCTCCAAGTCAGTCGCTAAGGGCAGCTAGATAGCTCCAGAGCAGAAAGTTTGTTAGGAACAAAGAGTCTTGATGCTCTGTGAGGATATCTGCTGCATGACATGGCTTAAGACATCGACAGAGCCAGGCGTTTTATGCTCGAGGTCAATCGACTCAAACTCGACTTCCTCCAGTCGAGAGTTGCGAGAAAAGTTGCAGTCTGCGAGATCGCGTTAGCGTAAAACCCGAAAAACTAATCCAACCAACCTGTAATTCTGACGGGAAAGATTTCAATTTGCTTCAGCCTATCTCCTCCAGCTTTGAAGCCTAGCAAACGAAAAATTGCCTTGCATGGACGTCGGGTCATCATGATAAATAGACAATCCTGTAAGCCTCTTTGCTCGGATTAGCCACCACAGGAGTGATGCGTCGGTAATAAGGGAACGAGAAATCCCATACCAGCCCACATCCTTAACATCTCCAATATCAAGAAACCGCAACTGGCATAATGGAGGACAATCTCGGTACCGTTGGTATGATGTTAAGATCGTTAAGAATCAATTCCGCTTATGTACTACAAAAGTTGGCCAACTAAATTTCGAATTCAATTCGGTTTTACTCGCTTTCTGCATGAGATCCCAATACAATAGCAACACATTAGATGTCACTCACATGTATCCTTGTTGCCTTCCCTTAGCCCAATATGATGCTTCATTCCATACCCTGGTGAATGCATTAGTTCCAAGTTTTATTGAAGGGTATCCTAACATGATCGCTGGTGGTATCCGGGTTCAGGCATTCGGGAGGCAACCCCGCCAATCGGTTCAGACTCTTTGAACTTATTGATGTCGACTGCAGAACACAAACTACACGATCCGTTGACTGCATATAAACAACTTGTTTATGATCTTAGTACAGAGCCCTCGATGTTGAGCGGCGGAAAAATCTGAACCCCCACCATTAAAAAAATCCACCTGCCCAGCAAGATCCCACTGGCATGCAGGATATAGTTGATGAAATGGAGGATCATGCTTTGTTTGATGGAGTGAGGAACACGTCGGATGAGTACCCAGATAATCAATGCAAGGTAAAATGTATACTGGGCCATGATGAGAAACTGGATTTTGATCAGAGATGAATCAGAACACTCCTTTTGAGACAGCCAATTATGATGTTTTTTCTTGGGTGCTGGATCAGGGACAGGACTCAAGGGAAGAACATAGTCATCATCATCGTTAGTAACTTTACGAGCGCATCGAGAAGCAGACGACTTGGAGGTAGAAGTCTCTGATTGCTTTTGCTCCCTTGTTGAAGGCAAAGAATTGTACTCGGGTGATACTTTATCGGATCGCCAGCATCATGATGTCCTTGCACTCGAAGGGGTTGAAAAGTCGATGCCACTCGATTAGCCTGCAGATCCACATGGCTGATGTTGAATGCAGTTTTGGTCTTGCTCATTTGATGACATCTCTCGATCCTACCTTGTCGCTAGCTAGAGGCTGCAAGCCTAAGCGATAGATAAGGTAAAGGACGGACGAGACGGTACTACCCTATCTGGGTTGCACGTGATGTCACCGCCGTCTTTCCTTCCTCTCATCCTGATTCCATCGTCGTTCCCATTCCGCCGTTCAAGAAATCCGACGGCTTGATTCCTACAATTTTCTGATGACCCACCCTCCTCTCCCCAATTCATTTTTCACTTTCAATGATCATTCAATTAATTAGTATTTGCACGGTAGCTTTTTCCTGCACCAAGGTTTTCCCTCATTGAGGTTTACTTGGTCAGGTTTTGACGCACCCGGTCCATGTAGTTAGTAATATACATTCATTTTCTTCTCTCTACGCTGGGTGGGGTCGTCAATCTTCCTCCGATGCTTCAAGGCCGCCCGGCGTCTGAACCTCAGAGTTCAGGAGAATCGTCTCCTGTGCTGAGGTTCATTGGCAAACCTAGTAGTACACGAGAATGACACATACCTTATTTCCCAGCTTCCGAGGGCCTCCCTGGAATCCCCCAGTGTTGGGAACAGTATGGAAGTTGGCAAGCATGACATACCATCGTGACCGTCTTCTAGTGGGCTAGCAAGTCCTTCAAAGAAAGCTTGGACGGACTCGGAATCAAGAATTGTGTGTTGAATGTTCAGGCACCAAAACTTGAATGTTGTAGTCAAACTCAAAGACATCACCCTGCCAGATGGCCAAGAAAGGAGTATTTTCCTCTGGAGGATATGTAGTGTTTGAAAAGTTCATCATGATTGAGATCCGTGTCAGCTCAGATGCAAACTGCGGAAAATCAGTGACCAGAGAGCATCCTCCTACTCTGTACTCATTTGCGAATTGGAAAAAAACATATGTTTGTCCTGTAAAGCAGAGATATTATATTCGTAATATCCAGAAGTCGAGCTGTGACTCATTGATTGACTTTTTACTAGACGGGTTGATGCGCATCCATACCTTATGCAGTCGGGTAAAGAAGGACCGACGGGGCGGAGCGGGTACAGTCCAGTCATGTATTGGCAAGGGTTACCACCTCCATATTGGAGACGGACGGTGTACCAAAGGTAATCACCATGACTTCTGTAGATGATAAATGTCAAAACTTACCAAAGTTTTGAGATTGACATTCAAGTTGGAGACAAGAGCGCCTGAGTCACGTGCTAGACTCAACTATTGATCGAGATTCCAACGAATCGGAGGTTGACAAAGTTTATTGGGAATGGGAGTGCTAGGCCACTGATTGAGCGTGAAGAAGGATATAAAGAGCATTTCTACACGGTGTTAGCATGTTTTCACGAGCAATAAAGAGACGTATTATTATAAATAAGCGCCGTGACAACTGCTATAAGGGGCGGCATAAGTTCCAGTGGTCCTGCATGGGCCGAACGCGCTAATCAAGCCTTGATGACAGGTGCATCAGCTTGTCAGTCTGGCTTTCCATAGATAGTATGGAAACCGGGACAGGACAGCTACATTATACACGTGTCACCTTAGCCGAATCTAGTTACGAAAGTAGGACCCCAAGACCGTGCCGCTTCACCTTGACGTCCATACGGTCTGAGCCATGCAGGGAAATCAGCACCGTCCCCTTCGTAGGTGTTATCTTGTGCTGATTATTACTATACTTATTCATTCCCAGCACCTACACCAGATTTGTACCGTTGGGTTACTTATTACTGGAACCTCAACTATAATGACCATAAGATCGCTGACCATGTGCTTGACCACTTTGACCGTGATAAATACGGGCTAAGGTGAGTGACTACAATAAGTCGCAGTTTCTAATTATCCTTCAGCTACATGTCTGTCCAGAGGATTCGAAACCGACTCGGTCTCAAAGGTACCCGCCAGCAGGGAATGACAGCCGAAGAGTTTCACTCTATCTACCAGCAAGCACGCCGTCGATTCCTGAACATGGGTGCAAGAGCGATGATGCATTACAGTCGACGATTTTTCAAAAAGAAAGTACCAGAGTACGTGTCAATGTTTTAACCATAGACTGATGAACTGACTTGTAATTGAACCAGAAAGTTCATCTTGGATCACCTTAATCTTTGGGAAGGGAACAGAGTTCGTGCTCGGAAACAGAAGCGTTTCCGTCACAAGCGATTCGTAGCTGCGGGAGTGATGGAGATCATTGCATTTGACCAGCATGACAAGTGGAAGCGTTTTGGGCTTTACTTGCATGCTGGTCTGGATCCATTTAGCGGTCGTATATGTTGGTTAAAGGTTTGGTGGACTAACAGGAATCCAATATTGGTAACATCGTATTACATTGGTGCTGCACGCAAACTTCTTGGTGAGTACTTCCCCAACTGTCACTGCGACCAACTTAATGCAGCTAGCAATACCTCTTGCCACTCAAAGCGATCCCAGGAGCGAGAATAATGGCATCGCAAACTGCCACACTTCTCTCCGTCATCAGCTCGATCTGTTAGAGAGGTCAGTGTTTTGAATACATTTACATATCTGATCTATCACACTATAGAATGGTCTTTCGTTGGTTAGCTATCCCGTATCTACAGTTCGAGATGGATCTTTGGGCAGAAGGCAGAAACGACACACCAAAGCGAGCTGATAAACACAAGATTCTACCTCAAGGTATTCCGAATGTCATCCATGCAAAACCTGAACGTTATGACACTAAGAACTTTATGGTAATGTCTTATATCCATCCTGATATGTATCGATGCTCAGAGCTCAATGTAGGTTCGTGTCACTGAAGAACTTCTTAATGAGGCTGAACAAAAGTGGGCGTGTCCCGATGACCCCGTCTTTCAACTGACCCCACCTGATTTCAATGCTCAAGCATCAGTATTCTATGAAGAAATCAGCCGTCCTCCTGTCACCTCGGACACCTTCTGGACTGTATACCTGCGGCTACTGCGAAAGTTTGAAGTTGCAGCTGTCTCAGACGCAGTCAAGGAAAGGTGGCAAGCTGCTGATGACGCAGCATTTGAGGCAAATATTACACTCATCCAAGGTGCACCACTCTGGGACGGTCAAGTACTCCGTCGAGCTGATGAAGAAGAGTTGTTTAATTCGGAAAGTGACGCGGAACTGACAGAAGCCTCATTCAGTGATTCATCAATGTCGATATATGCTTCGTTTAGTGATCAGGATGAGGCGGAAGTAGCTAGTATGATAATCCCATAGAGGTAACAATTTCGGATATATCAGAATTTGGCAAAAATGTTAAATAGTTCTTACTTCTATTTTCTTAATGCAACCAACTAATACCGTTGCTAGTTTTAATACCACCTCTTTGTCAATCCAACAATGCGGTAACATGGCCAAGTGCCGTGCAGGCAATAATGGGTTCTACTCTGACCCCCATGTTCCCTTCAAATTTGTCCAAGACAAAGACCCAACCAAAGCTGGTTGCAATTTATGCCCATCATGCTATGCAGCTGTCAAATCCAAGAAGTCTACTCTAACCAGTGAGCAGATTCGAACCCAGCGAGGTAATGTTGCCACTTAACAAATGCTCCAGCTTGTTGTACTGATATTGGCGGCTTCTAGCAAGGGCTGAGGATGAAGCAAATGTATATAGGATGAACATTGATTCACAAAGGGGCAGTGCATACAATACCTTTATAGACTGTGAGACCATCCTGATTTGTCCTTTAGGACAAGCTCACCATGTTGTGTCTGTCGGTCCACCTGCATTTGGATCGTTACCTATGCAACAGAATCATGATGGGCCTTACATCCAACTACCAGCTGGGCACCATGTCCCTGTCCCTTCACCTCTTATCAATGCTCCTCCAGCAGTAAATGGTCCTGGATATACTCCCGATCACCAAGACTATCTGCTGCATTGTTTGTGATAAGAATGGGGTACCCACTGATATGAGGCTGCAGAAAGACGTCATTTCAGACCATTTCTACAAGAAGGACAACAAGGGTAACACTTCACTAAAGCCCAATGCTCCACCTATTATTGTGCAACTGCATGTAAGTTTGAACAAGCCACCTCCAAGTAGAAGACTTACCTTGTAATAACAGCCTATTGATGAATGGCGTCAGAGATTTATGCAATTTCTAGCTGGCAAAGAGGACGGCGTTGGCAAGAATCACACAGAATTGAAGAAGTTGCCAAGTTGTTCAACACGTGCTTTGGGCGGCAACACAACTCGGACTACTCCAAGAACAATGACTGTTCAACAGGTTAAGATATCTATTCAATTACTTCTGCTCTAATTAATTGTAGACGATAATTGAAGCAAGTTTTAGAGAGTCTGAATCAGATTCAGATCACAATGACATATACCGCCGTGATGCAAACGCAAATCAGCCTGAGGTTCAAAGCTGCTCCAGACCTACTACCCGAGCCATGACTCGTAGTCAAACCAGAGCACTGAAACGCCCCTTATCTTCTGGACATCCAACATCTCGTCCAACTAAACAAGCTCAGACTTCAAGTGGTGATAGGACTGGGCTGGCTGCGAGTCAGATGATATTTTCAGAGTCTCGGCCCTCGACTCCACCACAAGTTGCACTTCGAAAGACTGCAGGATGGACATCCCCTGATGCAAATGAACTATGAACTGCATTATCCTCAACAAATACAGGTTCACTCAATGCAAGACATTTTAGTAAGTTTACCTTTCTTTCAATGCTAGGCCGCTAACATATCAATACCATATAGCTCAGTTTAAGGTGATAACTGTGTCCTTACACCTCCTCCGACAGCTGGATCTTCAAGAGGTTATCAATCTGAGTACATGCATCCCTGCTATTCCGATGGTGTCTCAAGATATCCAGACTATAGAACTAGCAGGATCTGGCTATTTTGAAGACACTCAGGTAGCTCAACTCAGTATAAACTTTGACAGTAGTGCCTCGAAGAAAGGGGCCTTCAAAGTTGCATACTTTGGTACCTCTTCCGTCGCACTAATGCCAGCATTAGACACCAATTGAGTTTGTGCAAAATTTTGCTTCATGATGGATAATATGGGTCGGGAGCAGCCTTGTCCACCTAGCAACCAGGTCCGTAAACTCCTCATGGAATTGCGCTGCCTTTCTTGGGCCCGTGCTCTCATGACACTGGTCTACTCATTCGTCGACTCATTCAAGACCCCCCCTATCAAAGTCCCTACTGTAGCATTCGTTGCAGCTGCTTTGGCAATTGGGCAACATGCAACAAAAGACAAAGGCCATGTCCTATTGCTTGAACAGCCGATCCAAGGAACATTCCAGAAATTTATTCACAATGCAAGTGCAACCATTCTGCCTATTCAAGATCCCAACATGCGCAACATCGCAGAATTCCTGTTGTTCTCACAGCACGTCCAGTACTACAAGACAAAGAAATTGGCCTTCATATCTGACTTCCAAGGTACATCCGAGTCTGCAGAGTGTTTTTGTTTTGTTCCATACTTAATAAAATCATAGGAGATGGTACATTGTTGACTGATCCTCAAATTCTGACTGACCCATAAGCCTGAAGCTTGACGCCAGTGTTATTACTTACATATTTAGGCAAATTGGTCGGATATTCACCTCTGCCAATGTACCCGAAGGGTTCACCAGCTTCGAGACTGATCATGTCTGCAACCGCTATTGTTCTGCTTTCAAGCTAACACGCAACTACCAAGATATGCCTTCGTGGAAGGATAAGGTTGTTTGTTGTCCATCTAACAGACCTATTGTGGCATCTGCAGACTCCAAGTTGACAGAGTCAAGTGCTTCCCA
>QLOY01000282.1:0-16365 GCA_003313965.1 Megacollybia marginata | reverse complement strand
AGCCATGGCAAGCAAGTCTGTGAGTATTGTCTCTGCTAACACACTGACTTCAGTATCAAATCTCTGCTAAGGATTAAAATTTGTGAAGTCTTACCACTGACAGGTACCTCCTGATGTTTTCAAACTGGCTGCTTTTGTCAAGGCTCAACACCACTATCAAACAGTGTCCATCTTCATTCTTCAGATGTTTTGGCTTGCAACCTTTGCTGTTTTGTTCAATGCAGCCTCCAGCTTTGTTGCAGATCTGGAGGTTGACATATTGGTGCCTGTCCAAAGGAGGTTGTAGGAAGTTGTCTGAATATTAAGCCAGCTTGTGAATTTTTCTGCTTTGGTTCATGTACAAACTGACAGGAAATGTCAGGTCTCTCATTTGGGACATAGTGTGCATGATTATACCTTGGTCAATATGTTCTTTACTGCTCAACACATCATCCTCAATGCTCTTTGTTACATAGGGCAAACAACCCCAAAAATGCAGTTGGATCTAAGGTTTGCTGAAACTGTTGCAGCCTCTTGCCACATTGCCCAGTGCCATGTTTGTGTAGCATTATGCATTATGCCAGACAATAGATAATTTTGCATAAATTTTGTTGTCTAACACAACATCTATTGCAACTGTTTCCTGAACCAGATTCAGCTTAAGTGCACACACGGAAAGGGCAGCAGAAGCCCCTTTTAGGATTAGATCTGAGATTACATGCTTATCCACTAAATCTATGAATGGTGGTCAGTGACAGCAGCCTTCTGGCAGCATTGCAAAGGTCTTGACAGTTGATCAGGTTAGTTTACACATATGAGGTCTATGGTCTGTACTGTATATGTGAATTTCAGCTCAATCGGACTAGGAGAAGGCACTAAATGTAGATGTCAGAAGAAAGTCATGTGAATTAGGGCTTAACTCGCTCACCTGTCAACTGTACTACTGCTTGTCCTTTACCATATCATGCCTCATCCTTGTATATGCAAGACATGGCTGGATAAAATCCAAGCAAACAGAGCTTGACACTATGCAAAGTATGTAGTGGCTGTCATATTATCCATTACCATTCACATTTCAGCAGAAATGGTGTCACTATCAAGGATTGTTTAAGGCTATGTCCAGGTATATTCTAATCTATGGACAACATGCATGGCTCTGAGTATCATATAGACAAACCCTAGCTCATCATACAGCATGTTCAAGGTATACCATCAGAAGAGGACTGAGAAGACAGAGGGGACAGAAAGCTTATTGCGTGTGTTGAGACACCTGTTCTTGAACTGTTTGACAGACTACTTCTCTGTAGGAATTACCCTTATATTTGTCATTGTAAGCTGAAGCAGCGAGTTGAGGCAGCAATGCAATCTGGTGTCACTACATTCCTAGAAGAAACTTGCTGCATAGTCACTCAACTAGATGTCATTCCTCTGACGTCCACACCTGGTTTACTGCTTGTGTAAAGACCTTTCAAAAGTACCTAAAATGAAGCCGTTATCAAAGCTCACAACTGCAGGCTATGGGCCATGTACAAGTGATGCTGAGAGGTTAACCAAGGGGTTACAGCAACTACTGAGCTGGCTGGAGGATTTGATCTTGCACTGATGTCTGAAGATGGTTGACTCACTGTAATTGAGATGCACAATGTAAATGAGCTGGCATATCAAGTAGCAGATTGTCAATAAGGTCAATTACTATGTTGGTTGAACATGATTAGTGCAAAGCATTCAGAAAGGTAGGCTACCTTTAACTCTACTTGTGCAAACCTTGTTCCTTCTCCTACAGCTTCACCTCAAGATCATGAATCTGGGCATCCCTAGACTTGATATCTTCCTCTTTCTCCTTCAGCTTCATTGCTATGTCAGTGTTAGGCTGTTTTAGTGACTGCTTGAGTCCTCCAAATGTTAGGCACATCTGCCTGTGGGCCTCTACATGCCATCCTTGTGTAGACATGTTGAATAGAATGAAGCAGCTGATTTTGAGACACCAGGATGATTGAGGATTACATAGAGCCAGCATCCCATTTCTTGGGAGATGTGTTCTGCCTGTAGAGGGTTGAGATGACAGTAGTAGATTAATATAACCTTACATGCCAAATGAAGTCAGGCATGAGCCTGCCATAACGATGCTGAGTGTAGCTATACTTGCTGCTTGGTGCATGAAGGGCCTTCTGATGAGGAAGATCTAGCAGACAGTTAATGGGAGGACAGAGATACTTACCAGTCCCAGGGTTAGGTCTGAGAAATGTGTTTTGCACAAAACCATGTGATACTTGGCAGTTGTCTTCAGTTTCAGTGTTAGTATTGCTGCCAGTGGCCTCAGCATCTTCTTGAGTTAGAAGAGGCTGTTTGGTGGCCTTGCCTTGGCTATGTGAAACCTTTCGACTGTTTGCTTGGCCTTAGCAACTTGTTTAGAGTATATTCTATGAATCTGTGTAAAGGGCAAGTTGCATGCTCTGAAGGCACTGCAGAAGTTGTGCACTGACTGAAATTGGGGGGGTGGATGATTCATAAGCAAAAGGAAAACAATGTTGGTGGGTTTTGATGGTGGTGACTAGGAGTTGCAGCCAGGTCACAAGGTGTGTGTATATCAACATACTTGCATCAACTGACAACTTGACAGAATGGAGTTTGGATCAGTGGTACCAACAATCTCTATGGACCTGGATAACCTGCATCAGTTGGGGAGCATTGGACCCTATCCTGGAAACTCCACAAAACAAAAACAAAGTCAACTTGGTCATTTGCAGTGAAGATGTAGGGACCCACAGCCATTACAGCCTGCGGCAGAGACTGCTTTAGAAAGTGAAATGTGAGCCCTGTACAGGAGATGAGTGGGGAGGAATGTTAGAAAGCAAAACTTATCCTAGTGGTGAGCAGACAGGAGAACAATGGGGGATACTACATATGAAGACAACATCTATGAATGCTGTGCTGGCTGGTGTGGCCGATTTTGATCAGATCAGGGAAGGCATATGTGTAGTGAGAGGTTGGAACTTGGAAAAGGAAAAACCAACAGTAAGCAAGGTTATGAGAGAGGTCATTTAACTAACCAGTGCTGCAGATGAACTGGTTTCACTTGTTGTTTCACATGGCTGGGAATGAGACCTTCATGATGTGTAAATGCCACCTGTGTACTCAGAAAAGATATGAAAACTGCATCTATAAGATGGTTTTTGTTGATTATCAAGACAAGATCTTCAAGACAAATATTCTGTAGACAGACATCAGTAAGTACATGTATAACAGTTGCGACATTGATTATCTGCCTTGTAGGAGGGAAGGCAGTGCTGGTGACATGCATTCCTGTGAATGAAGAGTGCCTGATGAGCATCTTCTCCACAGGGACCTCAATGGAGGACTGATTGTCATGCATGAAGGCAATGATAACAGTAGTGGAACATGGAGATGCAAATCTGGCTGTGGCAAGAGCACCCCATGCATGCACATTGAAAATGCACAGCCTGAGCTGCAGTGTAAGGTACAGAATGATTCTGACACCAGACACGAAGTGCTGCAGGAGGATGATGGAGATGAGGAGCCCAAAGGTGAGGTCTAACCGCAGCAAACAAAGCTAATGGGGTGGTTAGTAATTGCAGCCAGGATGGAGGCTTTGATCTCATACCTGCCAATAAGTGGTGTTCATTACCTTGGGATGAGGACCTCTACAAGTACAAACTCAAAGCTGATGGCATTTGGCAACAATATGCACTGTACAAAATGTGGTGATGCACCAGAGCATTTGACATGGGATGGGGTCACCGTTGCCTTCCAAAAAAACATTTGCTGGCTTTGCTTGAGCCACCAACCTCTGTTCAGCACAAAGTCTGCAAGAAGAGACATGAAGTTGGATATGTGGGTCACAACAATGTTTAACAGAGAAGGCAGTGCAGACTGGGATCAAGAGATGTCTGAAAGGGTTTAGTGGTACAGACACTGACATGGCACAAAGGGAGTACTGGAACACTGTCAATTTTGTCAGCATGAAGCTAGAGGAGGTCAACAAACACTTACACTCAAGATTTGACTGTCAGCTTGGCCAAAACTGACCAGATGGTGCATTGTCATGGGCAAATCAGCATCTGTGGAACCAGGTGAGTGGAGAACAGACTGGTTTGACAAGCAACTTACAGTGTTTTGTGATAGCTGAGTGCACAAGAGTCAGTGCTCCAGATGGTAATAGACCAGCTCTGAATGCATTGGCACATTTTGTAGTGGATCCAACTCCTTTCAACACCTCCTGCTGCATTGGCATTCCAGCACTTCTGGCAGTAATTGACAAAAAAAATTGGAATGGAGAGATTACAGCAAGGAGATTGTGGAAATATAGATCTGATGCAGGTCCCTCAACATCATGCATTGAGGGACCTGTACAATTCTGAAAATAGATGGCATACACAAAATTCAAATTTTTTATCCTCCCAAGGTACTCAGCAAGCTTCAGGGTGGTATTCTAGGTTATACACAGCATTTATAATGATGTTCTGGATGTAATCTTTGCTCCATTGCACCTGGAACAAAGCTGCGAGCATCCTTGCACATGCAATTCACGTGTGCCCCCAAATGCCCGTTTGGGATTTTCATCGTGTTTACACCTCAAATTGGCTGATTAATTTAGTTGAATGATGAATGAACTATACCTCAAGATGTTACTGAAAGTTGGGCATTGGCAGTGGTGAAGAATGAGGAACCAAATGCACATGTGTCAGGCAAAATCTGTGTATGCGAGCTATTTTCAGAATTGTACCAGGTGCTCACACAAGGTTTCTGTCTGATGTCCCCTTGGCTGTGAGCGCCTGGTTAGGAGGCTAGTGGGAATAGTGTCCTGGCTGCATCAGTGCACAGCATCCGTTCTGGAATGTTTAATGAAATACAAAGAAGTTCCAAAAAAGTGGTCAAGTGAGAGGCAGGAGACAAGTGGCAAGTTGGTAAAGTTAAATATAGGATACCTGAGAGGGACACTGATTAAATTGCCAGAGTGGATGTTATTATAGCATGCCGCAGATTCAGGATCAACCAGAGTACCCAAAACTAATGCACAATCAGAGGAAGGGAATGGAGAACAACCGCAGGGCAAAGTTTATTCAAAGTACAGTGAGAAGAGGGTGACTGGTGGGTTAATGGTGGTGTGGTGCACTCACAGTACAAGCTATGGCTTCCACTGTTTTGCAAAGGGCAAGGGACATGACAATGTGTTTTCAGCATTGATCACTAGGTGGCAGAAAGCACCAAGACTACTGAGGCTTAGTAATATGTGTATGATCAAATAAGAGTTTCAGACAAAATGAAAAGAGTTGACTTATTCATCTATCAACCAGAAAGGGTAACCCTCAACACTCCCCCAGACCTGAATGGTCGATTTATGTGTGGTCCATGTTCATCCCCAACTTCATCAGGTAGTTTAAAAAAGTTGGTCCAAGTGAAGAAGTCGGCAGCATTATAACTTGTCTGATGTCAACCTGGTTCTCAGCTACTAGTTCACAAAGGAAATGGTGTTGAACATCAATGTGTTTCACCTTGTGATGGTCTTTGGTACAATGTGGGTTCCTTTTGAGGAAATCTGATCTCTTTACACCAAAAGTACATCCAGCATGCTTGTTGTGCTACATGGGCCAGTGAAATTAGAGAGTGCGACTGTTCCTTGTTGCTTAGAGCTCCACGAGACTGGTGATCCAGACATCAAAAATATGTAACCTGATGTTGACTGTTGGGTATTGCGACACCCCGCATAGTCTGCATCAGCAAATCCTGTCAGTTTAACCAGGCTAACCCCCTTGGGGGGTCATTTGAAGGTGAGTTTGTAGTGTGCTGTGGCTTTCAAGTAGCCTAATAAATGGATGAGTGCATGCCAATGTTGTACCCCTGGGTTCTTTTGAAACCTGCTCAAGTTCCACACCACATTCAAGATATTGAATCGCATTCTGAGTATACATGTACCCTTGCATATGGTTTATCTCTCATCTCCTCAGCTTCTTCCTTTGTGGTCAGACACATTGACTCAGATAATTCTTGTCCTACTGGTTCAGGACTTGCTCGTCTGGCACACCTTATAAGCCAAATTCGGTTAGAAATGAAAGGATATACTACTGCAGGGAGAAGAATATTTCACTGAGTTCTTTGTCATATGTTACCTTCAAACCCAGCAGTTTCTAAATCTCCCCCAGATCCTTTATTTTCAATTTTGGCCTTTGCCTTTTCAGCCAGTTGGTGAGAGGATGAGGCCCTGAAAATGTTGTTGGTATATGTGTTCATAATGGAAAAGTTTTCTTTGTCTTCCTGTTTCATCCTAACACATGGATCAGCTTTGGAAGTGTAATACCTGATACCTTCAAAGCCTGGATTCAACTCCTTCCACCAGTTAGAAGCTCCCTGCTTTGTTCCATACAGGGTCTTCAACAGATGACATACCCAGTCTTCTTTTCCTACCACCTCATGTCCCTGCAGCTGCTGCATGTATACTTCCTTCTGTTAAGGTATGCCAATTGTCAAGCTAAGTTAGAAAATGTGGTTGTTGTGGTTGGCTCCAATAAGTGTGTGGGTGCAGCTTGAATCTGAGTGCTGTGAGTTTGTTACTCCAAAGGATCGAGATCCTGGGTCCCACAATAGAGTTTGAAAGATTAGACTAGTTGGTGAGCAACCAGCCTAGGAAATGTGGGTGTTGGTGCAAATGGGTGAGTGAGACTGTCACTGAGACTGTTGGAAAACAATCAATTGCAGTGTGTTGGGATAAGTAGAATGGGTGAGATTGTGAAAACAATAAATCACAGTGGGTGTATCAGTATCTAGAACTGATGTCTCTGACCAGAGTTAGGTGAATCTCCCTATAACTCTTCAAGATGAACCAATAATCCGTTGCAATAATCCAATCCAAAAATCCAATGACAGTCAGCAAAGTCTCACTAGCCTTTGTCTGAATACCTGTGCAGATTCCTGACTAAACCAATACCAATCCAATGAGCTTCAACACTGGAAGTCTTATCCAAACAGTTCAAAACAACAATCAGGGCAAAGCCTCCAACCTTTCTCCTATGAAGGTGAGCACTTTCAGCACTGATATGCAATTCCAGAAAGGTGTCAATACAAACGACTTGAACTTTGTGACAAACAAAGCCCCTGGGTCTTCCAAGGTCCAGTCAAATCAAGAAGGGACTCTTCAGTGAGTTTAGCTTCAAGCCTGTGATGGGGGGAAAACTTGATATTAGCTGGTGAGCTACAGGGTTTATATACTAATGGTACAATCTAAATTTAGCCAATTTGACTCACTCATCTCTGACTAGATTTAATTCTGAGTCAGTCTTGACTCTGTGCTTGAGTCAAAGATGAGTTCCTAGATTTGTGAGTCAATAATCCAGTCAGAGATCAGATCCTGCAAGATCAAGACAAGATCCTAAGATTTGGTGACAAGGTCCCAAGATCCCAAGATTAGTGAGTCAGAGATCCTGTCTGAATGAATTAATGAATTAATCTGAGGAGTTACCCATATCTCAGAGTCATTCTTGACCCTGACACAGCATTTCTGCATGGGCTTGGTGTGAATATGTGTAATAAGGATTAGTCTTGGGAAACAGCTGCTATCTTGGGTTGTAATTCCCATGATGAGTGTTCCAGACTAATTCTATGGTGCCTATTAGTCCGGATTGGGTGAGGTTGGGTAAGGAAAGGTAGAGGTGGGTTGTCCGCTGCTCTATTTGTGCCTTCTGACCAAGAAACCTGCTAAACAATTTTGTCTTGTGACACAATGTAAAGTCTATTTGCCATGGAATTAAACCATGCACTGCAATGAATACAGCTGTTATACAAGGTGCACTACAGCTGCCCATGTTTTGTTGAAGTCAATTCCAGATATCATGGTGAATCCTTGTGTGATGAATTGCACTTTATCTTTATACCATGTGCCATCACTTGTTGTCTTGATAGCATAGGTAAATCGGCTCCCAATGACATGTCTGGCAATTGGGTATGGGACAAGTTCCACATCAACTCTTTGTTACATCCACCCTTCCAGTGGAATGCATCCAGGCCTAGGTATGAGGGTTCAAGTGTAGACAAAAAGGCCACAGCTTCAGCCCAGTACTTCTGCAGCAAGCCTGAATCATATGTGTGTCAGTGATTATGATGCCTATCCCCTCTCTGCAATCCTGTTAGCTTGGGATGTGTGTGGTGTGTGGGTTCCAAGTGTATCCCATGTTCTCCACAATAGTTCTTCCATATGTTGGCAGACTGTCTATTTGCAATCTAGTGATTTCCTTGTCTCATAATTGCAGCGGAACATGTTGAACACATTGAGTGTTGTGGGAGCTTCCTTTAATCAAACTTCTGCATTGATGATTGATATTAGATACATGCTCCCACTTGAATGTACAGTGGACAGACCTCATAGGTCAGTGCATATTAAGCCCTCTGTAAAATTGTCTTCATTGTTATTGGCTATAGGTCATGTGTGGGGTGCTGCAGTCATTTTCCCTCAAATACAATCCTCACATTTCCCCTCTTTCATTGATGTCTGTCAACAAGAGGCTGCATTGATTGATATCAGTGTGTACAAATTGACAATGCCAGGTCATGATGTCTGTTGCTTTTGTATTTGACACAAAGGCTTTGACTGGAGTCTTGGAGCCATCATCAGTTAGCTTCAGATTTCCCAATGCATACATGTGATCTGGTCCTTGTTTGAAGGTGAATGCTCCCTTGCTGTTGAATACAATTGCTTCTTCTGCACTGAATAATACCTGATATCTGGCATCACATAAACATGCAACAGAAATCAAGTGGAGGTGAGGTCAGGGGTGTGAAGGGTGTTGTTAAATTCTAAGTTCACTTTTGATCCATTGACTTCAATTTCTTTTCTAACTTTCCCTTGACCTTTTATAGTGAAGGTGCCTCCCTCTGTTGCTGATTCACCCTGTTTTGACTCCAATTCAACATAAGCAGAGAAATCAGTTTTACTGTAGAAACAATAGTGAGTGGGTTGCACCTGAGTCTAGGAAAATTCTGACCTCCGGTTTGTTATCAACCCTCACCATCATTGCAAAGGTCTTCATAGCATTCACAGATGCAATACCAGGACTGCCACAATTTTCATTGCCCCCTTTTGAACTCACTCCTCCATGACAATTCAAAACTGACCCTCTTTTCCTCTGCCCTGCCAATAACAATCATCTTTGATGTGCCTATGTCAATTACATCAACTGTGCTTTTGCAGTGTTAGCTCAAGCCAGTAAGGAGGATGATGTCATTGAGTTTAGGGATGTTTGGAAGCATCGTCCTTGGGAAGGGTGTTCTGCTGGAGGAACAAGGCCAATCGGTCGGGCTCACAATGGGAGTTTGAGGGGTAGAGGGGATTTTTGGTATGAGGAGGGACTTACACTGGCTATTTATACTCTAGAAAATCAGTGAAATGTACTCTTGTCTTACTCTAATCATATCCAGCTGAATCCTCTTTGTTGGATGTGCTCTGGGCTTGGGTTCACTCCTGGCTCTGAATCAAAGGTGGGACTATTATGTAATACCTTACAAAAAATGGAATGTGACTACTAAAAGAGTCTATATAGCCTCCCTACACCTCAGAACCTTGCATCAGCTTATCACCAGGCTATTATGAGGTTGGCCAGGCCTCTAACTCACTTGCTCAAGGTGAGATAAGTAGATGATCAGGTGGGGTGGATGTTTGGATCTATCAGGTTTGGTTGGCATTGTAGGTAGTGAAAGGAAGAAGTAAGAACTAATTGAAGGGAGTGTCTTGATGGTAGACTGGATATTGAGGGAAATACAATGGCAGGAGTGGAATGATGTTGAGTGGTGGTCTAGGAAATCAGAGCAAATTATTGGGCATTGAGAAAGGGTATCAATGGTGATGATGGAACTGGTCATATCTAGTAAATGTGAGACAGAAAGAGGATTAGGGATATAAGTGAAGGAAGTAGGAGTGATGACCAATAAGTTAGACTGCGGCAAGATGAGAAGTTCAACAGAAAAGGTACTATCCGAAAAGTGGTAGGATGTCCCTTTTCTGAGGGTTTGGGGGGGTTCAAAACTTCAGACTCAAGTGGGAAACTTGAGGGGCAAGTCGGAAGATCCACCAGAAGTAATGTATTTTGTCAGAAGTGGAATGGAGGATCTTCTATGAGTTGAAATGAAACTTGCCAGAAGTTTTGGCCTGAGTGAGCAGTGAAGACCGGTCAGAAAGAACGACTTGGCAGAAAAGTCCGATCTAACCCTAGCTCACTACAAGGAGGCAGTGGTGGGAGGGCACGAAAATTTCTCTGAGCACAAGCAAAGGATCTGTGAGTATCGAGGAGATATGAACAGAAAAGATAGGCTCACATGACATGTCAATGTTAACTTGACGTGACCCTTCGAAAGGCTAAAGGTATGATAAGGAGGAGTCGAGGCCTACGCTAACCTATCCTTAGATCTAGCCACGACGCTCGTTCCTCACTACATGGCAAATCACGCAGCGGGTCATCCCACCCTACTACAGCATCACTGAGGTGGTGTTTCTGGGTATGCCATTCATTCTGTCAATTGTCACTTTCCATTGAATAATATGAGCTTCAGCTTCAGCGATGTTCTTAGAAGCAATCCAACAAGAATCATCTTGTAAGTGTCTTCATTGATCTTTGCACCTTTGTTGTTGGCATTCTTCCATAAAGGCTGCATTGTCTGAAGGTGAGTGATAACATCTCCACCTTCTTCAAGTTTCATGCTGTCCATGTTTGACCTCACCAATTGTAGATGTAATGGAGTATTGAGCAGTTTATTGAGCTCCACATTTGGGAAGGGGTACCATCCTGAGACCATTTGGGTTAACAACATTCATGATACAGCTCTTGATGTATGCATCTCTCTCCGCTCCCATTCCTCAAGAAATGGTTTCATGGAGTTCTATGGTGTGGTTGGTTCAGTGTCTAAGGGGTTGTTGGGTCTCTTGTCTGCATTCATTGCTGTATGAATCAGGGGGTCGAGGTACCATACCATAACCTCTCAAGCCTTTGCCAGCAATTGTCATTTCAATAACAAGTGGAAGTTCAACTTCTTGCTTTCTGGTAGTGTCATG
This sequence comes from Megacollybia marginata, assembly GCA_003313965.1. Lineage (NCBI taxonomy): Eukaryota > Fungi > Basidiomycota > Agaricomycetes > Agaricales > Porotheleaceae > Megacollybia > Megacollybia marginata. Next base: position 5,333 of record QLOY01000282.1, on the reverse strand, counting down.
ATGCCATTCTTCAAATAGGGGTAATGTTGTATTCTGTACTCAATTGGCTGTTGTTTGTTTGGTGAGTTGATATGTTGATTAATCAATGTTACTGTATATTCTGAGTTTAGTTGGAGACACTTGGGGCCCATAACCTGTCATTGGACTAAAGATATAACGTCAGATCTCAGTTGCAGTAACTGAAAGAGACAACTGTATTGGTCATTACATTACCTAAAGGTATAAAGTCAGATCTGTAGTACATAAGTAGTAGTCCAGTAGTTTAAGATATAATACTGACCTCAGTTGCAGTAACAGAAAGACAACTGAGGCTTAGTAATATGTGTATAATCAGATAAAAAAATAGAAAGAGTTGATTTATTCATATATCAACCAGAAAGGGTATCTCTCAACACTTGCCTATCAATCTCAGTGACTTCCCAGACATTGTTTGAGTTGAATACTGCAGAGTAGATTGTTTTGATGCAATGGTTTTTATAAATCACAATGACCTTAATTAATATAGAAGTTACAAGCAAGTGATTATGTTTTTCTCGAAAGAGCCTCATTGGGCAGCCAGATGATGAGCAATGTGCAAGCACATGGGGTGAGACAGAAAGCCTGCTAATTAGGCAAGGGGGTAGCGGAATTGCAATAAACAACACAGGGTACAATTGGAATTTTCAGCAGACCTGGGACCCCTCCCCCCCCTTAAAAAGGAAATTTCCCAGTGTGTGATGTCCTAAATAGGAAATTTTGAGCTCAAACCCACCGCAACTGAAAAAAAAAACACAGTAGCATTGTATTACAGTAAGTGATATGCTGTTTCTACTAGTATGACCCATAGTTTTAAGTACAGAATAATGTCTCAAATTGGATAGATGTGATGTTAGTATCACATGTTATCATCTGTTTCTACTGAGTTTCTGTATGACATGGAAAATAGAAGGCCTCCAAATGATTCTGAGCTATCTTTAGGTATATTCAAGAGTTTTTTTTTTGAGCCTTATAACCCACTATTAAGATGATATAAAAACATTTTTTTCAGCTAACTGAGACCCCCCCTCCCCCTACCCTGTGTCACGGGTTGCGATCCTGTAGGCAAGAGCACAGGTAAGCTAAGGGTATTTTTGGAGCAATCTGCATCCATACCCTCCACCTATCTGACCCTTAGACAAGGGTAGGGTTGTGGACTTATCCATGGATAGAGACAGATAAGGGTTTACTAATGTAAAATCTAGTGTCTACCACATGACCTGAGCTGTATAGAGCTGGCACGACCAACATGGTCACTTTTGGCACAGTTTTAGCAGTTTCCGCATGAGCATGAACCAAATCTCCTCAACAGCCTTTCCCCCAGCCATAGGCTTATACAGGTATGATGTGGATGAAAAAATCTCTATCTGCATCTGCAATCCATGCAGATAGGCCCTACCCATGCTGCCTACTGCTAATTCACCACACAGAGCACTGCAGACAACAAGACACTCTCAATATATGCACAACTGCTTTGATATTCCAAGTTTTGTGAGGTCAGAAGGAGAGCTTTATGAGGTTTCTATCTCAATAGAGGTCTTTTCTTTCAAGTTGTACTGATTTTCTAGAAAACATGACAAACATATTTCCCATAGACCAGGTGTGTGTTTGGACACCAAGGGTGTATGATGGACATGAGAAATGTATTTCACAAGTTTTGCAAACAGACAATCACAATTTCTTGCAAGTTTCACAAAAGTTCCACAAACAGACAAATCCAAGCCAAATGTATACAATCCCAAGATGATTCCTCAAACTCAAGTCTCAACTCACACAAAGGATAGTACAAACACAGATTTCTGAATATGAAACCCAAAGTACAACAGGCAGCAAATCACTTGTCTAACTACTAGAACTAGAGTCCCTTTGATACAAATGCCAAGTATGCTAGAAATAGACAGAACATTTCCAAGACTGCTTGCTAAGCTGAATCGACCTAATAGGAGAGTGTGGAAGGCATATCCAGACATTGTCAACTGATGGCTGGGCTGATTGACATGTCCTGCAATCATTCCAACTGTTTCCAAATCCTAGTAAGTAAACTATGTAGGTTTTAGCCAATTCATAATTGTCTATTTGCAAAACTTGTAAAATATGTTTCTTGTCTCCATCCTACACCCTTGGTGTCTAAACACACTCCTGTCTATAGGAGATATGTTTGTCATGTTTTCTAGAAATTTGGTACAACAGACCTTTATTGAGATAGGAACCTCATAAAGCTCTCCTTGCAACCTCACAAAACTCAGAATACCAAAGTAGTTGTGTGTATATTGGGACTGTCTTGTCATCTGCAGTGCTCTGTGTGGTTTTTAAAGCTTTCTAGATATATTGGTCTCACCCTGTGTGCTTGCATGCTCCTCATCATCTGTGTCACAAGACAAAATTGTTTAGCAGGTTTCTAGGTCAGAAGGCACAAATAGAGCAGCGGACAACCCACCTCTACCTTTACTTACCCAACTCCACCCAATCCAGACCAATAGGCACCATGGAATCAGTCTGGAACACTTATCATGGGAATTACAACCCAAGATAGCAGCTGTTTCCCAAAGACTAATCTTTATTACACATATTCACACCAAGCCCATGCAGAAATGCTGTGTCAGGGTCAAGAATGACTCTGAGATATGGGTAACTCCTCAGATTAATTAACTAATTCATTCAGACAGGATCTCTGACTCACCAATCTTGGGATCTTGTCACGATCTTGTCTTGATCTCACAGGATCTGATCTCTGACTGGAATATTGACTCACAAATCTAGGAACTCATCTTTGACTCAAGCACAGAGTCAAGACTGACTCAGAATTAAATCTAGTCAGAGATGAGTGAGTCAAATTGGCTAAATTTAGATTGTACCATTAGTATATAAACCCTGTAGCTCACCAGCTAATATCAAGTTTTCCCCCCCATCACAGGCTTAGGCTTGAAGCTAAACTCACTGAAGAGTCCCTTCTTGATTTGACTGGACCTTGGAAGACCCAGGGGCTTTGTTTTGCCACAAAGTTCAAGTCATTTTATTGACACCTTCTCTGAAATTGCATATCAGTGCTGAAAGTGCTCACCTTCATAGGAGAAAGGTTGGAGGCTTTGCCCTGATTGTTGTTTTGAACTGTTTGGATAGGACTTCCAGTGTTGAAGTTCATTGGATTGATATTGGTTTTCAGATTCAGAGTCAGGAATCTGCTCAGGTTAATCAGATAAAGGCTAGTGAGAGACTGAGTCTTTGCTGACTGTCATTGGATTTTTGGATTGGATTATTGCAACAGACTATTGGTTCATCTTGAAGAGTTGTAGGGAGATTCACCTAACTCTGGTCAGCCACATCAGTTCTAGATACTGATACACCCACTGTGATTGATTGTTGTCACAATCTCACCCATTCTATTTACCCCAACACACTGCAGTTGATTGTTTTCCAACAATCTCACTCACCCATTTGCGCCAACACCCACATTTTCTAGGCTAGTTGCTCACCAACCAGTCTAATCTTTCAAACTCCACTGTAGGACCCAGGATCTCGATCCTTTGGAGTAATGAACTCACAGCACTCGGATTTGAGCTGCACCCACACACACATATTGGAGCCAACCACAACAACCACATTTTCTAACTTAGCTTGACATCTGGCTGCCCTAGTAAGGCTCTTTCTTTTTGAAGGAAGGAACCATAACCACTTGCTTACAAATTCTACATTGATTAAGGTTGTTGTATTGAAAATTTCTACTTTAGATTTATTTCAAACAAATCTAAAGACTATTGCACCAAAGCAACCTACTTTGGAGCATTCAACTTGATGTAATCCAAATGACATCTGGGAAGTCACTGAGATCAATGGGTGAGGCATCAGAAGAGTTCTAGAAGAAAACAAGTAGAGCAGTAACTTCTGCTAGAAGTGCAGCTTAACAAGCGGGTTTCAAAGTTGGAAAAGGAAAGGGTGTTCAAAAACCTTCCAAAGCATCTACTTCTAAGACACCAAACTGTCCTCATAGTCCTGAATCTGATCACTCGGTCCAGAGACCTGATCAGACAGATTTTGAAAACACAGATCTAGAAAACAGAGGCTCTGGCACCTGGAATCCCTCAAGTCATAGATTATCTCTGAACTAACACTTGGAAACCAGCCTATACCATTTATCAAACCTCTTTTTATAAGCTTCCATCATACCCATTTCCTTTTTCTTTTTATTATCTCTCAACTCTTCATTGGACTCAATTTTATCTGTATTTTCCTAGCTCTACTCATCCAATTGATCTACCTATACCACCTATCAAATAATGCCCTTCAAGTCATCCTGCCACTACAGAGTTTTGTGAGTATTCTTTTGCTTCTCTAATTAATTCCTAACTTTGAGGCATCAAATCAATTGTACATCCATGTTTCTATTTATTGATTGGCAGATCACATTCAACAAGAACTGAAATGATTCCAACACATAGTAAGTGTTTTTTTGATCAACTTTATGTCAAACTTTGCGCTAGCTAGAGGCTGCAAGCCTAAGCGATAGATAAGGTAAAGGACGGATGAGACGGTACTACCCTATTTGGGTTGCATGTGATGTCATCGCCGTCTTTCCTTCCTCTCATCCTGATTCCATCGTCATTCCCATTCCGCCGTTCAAGAAATCCGACGGCTCGATTCCTACAATTTTCTGATGACCCACCCTCCTCTCCCCAATTCATTTTTCACTTTCAATGATCATTCAATTAATTAGTATTTGCAGGATGGTAGCTTTTTCCTGCACCAAGGTTTTCCCTCATTGAGGTTTACTTGGTCAGGTTTTGACGCACCCGGTCCATGTAGTTAGTAATATACATTCATTTTCTTCTCTCTACGCTGGGCGGGGTCGTCGATCTTCCTCCGATGCTTCGAGGCCACCTGGCGTCTGAACCTCAGAGTTCAGGAGAATTGTCTCCTGTGCTGAGGTTCATTGGCAAACCTAGTAGTACACGAGAATGACGCATACCTTATCAGATTCACAATCACATTGCTCTGGATGATGGATCAAGGTAATGACACTGGGTCATGCTTCATACAAACTTACTTGTATGCTCATTCTAGTGAGATATAGCTGCTTAAAAGTACTATGCAACTTGAGATCACACACAAATGTTGCCCAAATGTGGTCAAGCTCAGGCCAAACTCGGGCCTAACTTTGAAACAAACATTGAGATAAGTTTGTAATAAGCCTTTAAAGGCTATACCCTGCCCCAAGTCTCTTTCCACTAATAATTTTTTGGCATGAAAAAAATTTTTAAGACCCCTCTGACCTGCCACCCCCCTCCCTCCCTAGACCCTGTGTCACATGCCGCAATGCCACA
>QLOY01000281.1:0-22959 GCA_003313965.1 Megacollybia marginata | reverse complement strand
ATCGAAACCTCTGGTCTTATGGAGGACGTCTGGATCACACCTTCGAATGATTCCCAGCTTCCACACTGGCTAGAGGACATTGATGTCCGCAATGGTATTCGAGCATTGCTCCGGCTTGACCGGTGCAGGGAAGAACGTCAGAGACTGCAGCTGGAGTCTGAAAATATGCGTCGCTGGTACGGTAGAAGATTGCTTTCCATTGAGGTGGCCTTACGTATGTCCAAATGTGAGTTCCCGGTACATGAAACGCTTGAGGCTAAATACACACAGATTCTTCACTTTCAGTTCTATTGCAGCAGCAGCGATACCGATTATTGGGTCTAAAACACCGGTGGAGCAGCAACATGATGCCGCCGCCCCAGTTCGACTCCCAAATCACCAAAGCCGTGAACACCGCCAGACGTGTAACCGGGTGCTCCCAGCCACTTCAAACCGCTCAGATACGATCTTGGATAGCTGAAGACCTGGTGGACACTGTAGACGATGAAAGCTTGGAAGCTTCGGAGGTGTTACACTCCACTCTTCTGACTGATGCAATCGAGGACATCTCATGGGACTTCGATGCCGCGAACCCGGAGCAAGCACAAAGAGATGATGAGTTGGGCGTCGATAAAAGAGCAGTAATATCAATCTCTTTGAGATGGGAGTCACCAGTAAGCCCATTCCCGCCGAAACCTGTTTAACTGCATATTTGTAGCTGGCTCTTCGTGTCCTACCTGGCCTGACTACTGTTGTACACTCCCTCGTTGAGACGCTACGTGATGGCCCCAAGTCTCTCGGTCTTCCAAAAACATCCTTTCAGGAGAAGGATCTCCAACGACTTCAGAACCCGCAAGAGTGTCTCAATGATGTCTGTATCAACGGGTCAAGCTCTCTATTCCAACTACTCCTCTTAAGCAATCCAACAACACAGACTGCGGCCTCAAGGTGTACAGTCTTCTCGAGCAGCATCATGCGCTATATTCAAGATAACGCCAGCGATGAAATCCTCTGGCGAAACACTAAGAACAACCTTTATTGGCAGACCAAAATCTGGCTAGTCCCAATTCACCTACGCGACCTACACCATTGGGTCATGTGTACAATACATGTCGATGAAGGTCGTATTCTGTTCTTTGACAGCCTTTCTATGCGTAGCACACTCCAGGCCTTGCTTCCAGTATGTCTTCTCCGTCCAGAAGCACTGATTGACTTGTGTCAGGATATTACTCGTCTCATATCTGTACTCACCACCAACGCTGACCACTACGGGTACTCTCTCACTGTTGGAGTCCAGTGGCTTACCCAGCCACTTACTCTCCATCCGGTGCAGACGAATACTTACGATTGCGGAGTATGGACTATCTGCAATATCATCACTGTGCTATACGGACATCACACTTTTGTACACCTTACTGAAGCAGACATGCCAAAGATGCGGGAGTACATTCTACGGCTGGTCAATAGCTTCCCACATATGTAGTTTTACCATAACACGAATTTGATCTTTATTGACTAAACAGGAAGAGAGTCAGGGTTCTCGGGAAGGATGAAGTTCCACCCATACAGCTGATAATCGAATTCCTGTCTGCTATGCATCTCCACCAAGTTCTCCTCTCCGAGTATTGCCAACAAAATATTCTGAATCCATCCTGTGCATTGACGCAGCATCTTCCCGTTCTCTACCACCGCATCATATTCTTTGCCTGCGCCAAATGTATTCAGAATCCGATTTTCGTAGTTGTGCTGCAAGTCCGAGAGTTGATATAGTCGGTTGAGAGGCTTTTCGAATATCTTTTGGTTACGATTGCGTTGAAGAATCTGTCTCTAGCTAGATACGTTGCAAGATAAAGCAGAAAGACTTCGGTGCTGAGTACTTCGAGTCGTTGCCATCTGTGTGTTTCATTCAAAGACAATCGTCTGCAACACATTCAAGAACTTATTTCTAGCTAGATACATTGCCAATAGTACTAGTTGCCACGTGAAATCACCTTGCCTGCCTGCTGTTGTTCGAGGAAGAAATCGCGTGCTTGGTCGTACGTAGGAAAACCCCTGCGAAAGCCCCCGGAGATACGGTCAACCTGAGAGGTAGCAGTTGTACTACAAAATGTCAGCCGTAGAAAAACCAAAAGCAAAAACTCACGACTCTTCAGGTGAGTAAATTCCAGGCCGACGGCCCACAATAACCACGTGCCATTTAAGGTGTTCGCCTGCACTGTTGAGGTGGCCACATTGAGAGCAGGTATAAGCCTTTGCATAGATATCAGCTTGAACCGAGGAAGTCACAGAGTGGGCTGTTTCTTTGTGGGGAGGAGACGACGGATCAAGGTCCGGGGCTGCAGTGCCTATAGAAGAAGCGGGGATGCTGATGTACCTTCCGAGAGGGGGAGGAGAAGATGACGTGGAGCAGGGCCTCTCAACAGCTTCGCCAGTGGTACTAGTCATGACTGAAAGGCCATCCGAGGTGACGGGACTGCTGATGGACATGATTGATGAACTGTGCTGGTCCGGGAGTTGTAACTTGGGCAAAAGCATTCGGTCGGAATGGTGTTCGAGCTCATCCACCACTAGAGATATAAATTTACGGTGAAAGCTGATAAGATACACATACCTTTTTGGACCTTGGATGGAATAGGAACCTCATATTCTTGAGATACGTTGACCAGTGCAATCAGAGCAGCACGAAGTTGATACAGGGCAACGGGGACCTCGTCCGTAGTTATTTCTTTGATTACTGTAGAAAACGTTGTTAGTATGAAACAGAATATGACCAATAATGAATAAATACCTGTGGATACTCGGGGAGGCAAAGAAAGATTGTAACCCTGGCATACACTGGACTGAGAAAGCAAGGCCTCGCAAACTGCAGCAGGCGTGGACCATTCGGGAGTCATCGAGAGAGGCTGACCCACTATGATAGACTTGACGTTTATATATCGGGCAGAGGTGAGAGTCCAAACGTGTAACAAAAGCACATCGACACAGGCGGCGTGTCCAATAAGCTTGAATCTGAACGGCGTCCCCGCATTCTGGAACAGTCATATCGAAGCGCACATAAGCGCACAAACACCTATCGGATCCATATTATGAGCTAAGCATGTGGCACATGACTCTCATTTGCCTACGAGTTACGTCGAATGACTAACTTCGCCACTTATGATGTCAAGAAAAAGCTATCGAATTTCGTGAGTTTTAGTCCCAGAGCCGAGTCTGATCCCCAGAGCGGTGGCATTCCTCGAGCCACAACCTCATTGTCTCCTGGGTGACAACAGCCTCGCTTTCACGGCGCACGATGTAGGTAACAATCTCATCCCAAGAGACCCGTTCTCTTTCCAGCACCCTATCATCTACTGTCTCAAGGATGGAACTGGTTAGGTACTGTTGAAATCAGTAAGTGGATACCGCCTGAAGTAACTAACATAAATATGTGCTTCAACAGTCTCGTATCTCTTGAGATCGGTTTTGGAGGAGAGAGCCAGTCGCTGCTCAGGAAAAGTATTGACATATAGCAGATAGAAAGTGTGTAAGAATTCTCTGGCTTGGCCCCGCCTGATAGCGCCTATGAGTTGGGGCGCCTGTGCATCTAGGAATTGAAGATGGTGTTGACGAAGGGAGGGGAGACCCATGTTGACCAGCGCCACCAAGTCGACAATTGGACCCTGTTATTTTCATGAGTGACCATTTTCAGTGAATCAGGACGAACTGACTGTACTCATCTGTGTATCCCGTGCGATTTCGACAGTGAAAGTTACTGGAGAAAAGAGAGGAGAAAGGTCAGGCTGATTTAAAGGTCTAGAAGAAGCTTATCTGACTTGAAGAAACGTACTGGCGTACGAGGATACACCGAAGAACGCTGTGGAGGACTCTGGGAACTCGAGCATCAACGTATCCGAAGTTGAGCGTCAAACCCGAGGCTTTTGCTGTATAAAGCCTAGAGATTTTGGAGGCTTCAATTTTGGCCTGTCTTGCGTCGTCTCCGTCTTTTCTGTTGGTCTCACATGTCACTCCTTGTTGGCGACCCTCTGCTCATCGTCAATATACCTGATAAGGTTATAAGAGCATCAATGCAATTCTATGGGTTTTCCTGTGTCCTGCATAAGTGTCATGACTTGCTACCCTGCTACTTCAGCAGAATATGGCAACGTTATAATCCTGGCCAGAGTTTACCCTTGCCCGAGCCTCAGTTTGCTCTAGTAAGTTGTTCTTTTCATCTTTCCTTTCTAACCAACGAGCAGGAGATGTTCTTGGCTGTTGAAGACAAACACCGCCTTCTCGTTCCTAACAGCACACCCATCCCAGTCCGGTTGACGGCTGTGCTCGACGACACAGTGATTCAAAATTGGTGGGCAGCCTACTGCACATTTGTTCTGCAGTACGATGCGGTCAGCGTCTTCCATGATACCATCCTCTCGGACTGGTGAAAATGTTATCCCACATCGGCGTCGCAACTCAGTGGCATCAGTAATGCGACATTGGGTGCAGTAAGGTCTCTCTGTGCAACACGCTAGAATCTTGATCTCATTACAGATCTTAACCACCGAACTCCAATACTGTGCTCAACCGCCTATGTCTGAGGCGCATGTCGATGTCCCTCAGGCCAGTGTCCCCAGGCATGCAAAGAGGAAAAGTTCCCGCCATCGCCGTCGTGTGTTACCTAGTCAAGATTGTGTAAATATCTAATTCGACTGTAGTCACTGTAGTATATCTCTTCCAGGTGTGATTGGAACCCCTTGGCGAATATCTAGCTGAGTCCCATTCCAGTTTAGGAAACAAAACACGTGCCGGAACCCGTCGTCCCAAATCCTCAACGTTCAACGTTCAACTGCCATGCCTGCTTGCCATGGTCGACAGAATTTCTCCAATCGGTCCTCGTTGGTTCCATATACCCATTTTGTAACCTTTTTACACAATAACCACCATCGCGATACTCCAATTGGCATGCCAACTTCGGTCGACCTATTTTCTCCACTTTTTTGTTGACTCTATATCCCCATTGGCATGACAGGCCGCTTCTCAAATCAGCAGACGACATCCTCCATACCCTCTTTACATGACACGCCGCTTCTCAAATCAGCAGACGACATCCCTCCGTACCCTCTTTACACAATAGCCGCCATCGCATGACACGCCTCCTCGGTCACCTTCACATTGTATGACACGCCTGCCATCTATTACGCATTCTGAATGGGCAGAGGACTCCCCCCCAGGACTCCCAAGGACAATGGCCGCCATCGCGATTCATTAAACGCCTCCGCGGTCACCACATCCTATGACACACCTGGCATTTATCACGCATTAATGAACGAGCGGAGGACTCCCCCAGGACTTTTCAAACAGACTGGCATCAAAAGAGATGCTACAGCCAACTTTAGCCATTCTGCGCTTTCCGATATACATAAACTTGCAATCGCTGGTTTGACATCTTTTCATATTTTCTTGTCTGATTGTAAGTGTTTTCACGCCACATAAGCCTTCATTGACATGTCCACAGCTTGAATATGAGCTCCCGAAGTGACGCAGACGATGAATTCATCGACGTTCAGCCTCCAGATTTGAATGCTCAAGACTATGTACAGATCGACACTGCTGTTGCTAACGCAAACCGTGCCAAATCTCCTTTACAGTTAGGTGGCCACAGCCTTCGTTTGACTTTCTCTCCATCCAAGAATTGTGACCGCGAGACGCTTTCCCTATTCACCGCTCGTCTTCAAAAAGCAGATGCAGCCAGAGCAGAGCGTGCACAGTCGCAGTCAGCGAGCATTGCATCTGAACAATCTGCCACTCCGCCGCCAAGTATATCTCGAAACTCTGTGACGCCAGGGCCTAGCACCCTTCAGCAATACATCTCACCACCTCTTGTATCTAGGCAAATGCCTACTCCAGCACTCCAGCCAGTCTTATCGCCAGAGAATGCTGTTCCGCAGGCTCAGACCGGCCTCCCAGCTGGAGAAAACTCTCTGGTAGCGCCTCCGCCTGGTCCCTGGCACGGATATCCACCATATCCTTCTTATGGTGAGTATCCCCCATTTTATCCTGCATACGTACCCCCTAGAGGCATGTCTCATTTGGTGCCAGCGCCATCTTCTGAAATCCCATCTTCGGCGCTCCCCGCATCTACAAACCCTTCCCTCCCGTCTGCACCGCCTGCATCCAGTACTCCGGCGCTCCCTTTGCATGTTGCCCCACCCGCAGTGCCCACTCCGAATCACCCGTTGGCTCCCTTGGCACTGACTGGTCCTGCTTCGACTTCCTCAGCAACACTCACCCAGTATCCTCAGGGCACTTCGTCAGCCGACGACTCTGGTCAACCAACCAACCAAACGGATGGTACTCTCGCTGGGGGGCTGGAAACTCACTCGGGCCAAGGTAGCGAGTGGAGTAAGGATTCTGACTGCCCAAGTGAGCCTGAGGATGGCGGAGATAACCTCTTAAAAGGGAAAGGAGGACGTCTGACCTCAGAGTATTCCTCATCGATTGACGAACTAGTGGCTTATATCAATATGGAAGTGCAGTCAATCGCTAGCAAGTTCGGCCAAAAGCCTGAGGCCATATACCGGAGGATCTCCGGACGGTGGAGAGGACCAAACCCGTGGTCGGACTATGCCAAGTATATGAAGGCCAACCTCAAGCAAGAACTTCAGCGATTGCCTGAGGGGACTCAATATGATCGTAAGTCTATGCACCCGAAGAACTAGTCTAATATACGTCGCAGTGACAACTCCTCAGGGTTATAGCGATGTCCGTAAGAAGTGCTATCAAGAGTTCAAAATCACTAGACCTAACTATGCCGAATTTCTCTGTGCTTGGGCAGAAGACGATATTCTGGCAGACTCTGATTTGTCTATGAGTGGACGTTCTCGTCTCTTTAAAAAACAATCGCAACAAGGCCAGCAAACGGTATGTGGGGCAAGTGCGCTTCTACGATGTGCTTCTCACTCCAAATCTAGGTACAGCGTGGCGAATTAGAAGGCTTTCATGGTGTTTCTGTGCTTGTGGGCGAGAATATCAGTCAGGACCGGTCTCTTCGTTCAATGTATGTCTCCCCAGCCATTAGCTCTTTCTTCGAAAACTATGGCTTGGGCTCGCCTGAGGAATTCGTCGACCATATACAAGTGTTTGCCTAGTAAGCTACTTTGAACTGTGAACTAACTCTGACCACTCTAACAGTGCTGGTGTGTCTAAACTCGTTATGAACACCAATCTACATAAACAATTGGATATGTTGCAAGCCAATTCCAAGCCGGCGATTATTGGGTATGCCCCCAACAAAACACAGAATAATGCGGAAGGATCAGCATCGACTGCCGCCACTCCTCAATGCATCAAAGAGGAGGAGGACGATACCAAAAATGAATCCCACAAGCTGAAAGCATGGTTCACTGAAGCTGCCAGTGAGTCCTGGTGTGGCTGCTAGAGACATACTAATCTTTTGATATAGGTCGAGTTGGTGTTGATCTCGTCACGGAGAGCCCCGGCAAAAAATTTCTGTGGATCTCCCTACTCAACATATGCACCAAGGAAAAAGTCAAAATCATTAACTACCCCAATGCCATTCCTACCCCAATTACAAAACCAAAGGGCAAGAGCAAAGGGATAGATAACCTATCCAAAGCGCAAAAGACTGCTCTGCTAGCACAAGCCAAGGATTCAATCAGGCCACTAGGATTTGCTAGGACAACTTCTGATGGTATGCCCTCCCATTCACATTTCAAATCCGCTGACGAGTTTCAGACATCAATAAAGACAGTATTGTTCTTATCCGGAGTCAAGGTGCTTACGAAAAGCAGCTCAAAGAAATACAAAAAGCCGGCCGCCAAGTCAGATACTTTCGTTTTGGACGTCGACAACGAAGAACCCGATGCCGAGTACACAGACTCTCAAATTGGTGACAATGACGAGGATGCGCCAGAGTGTACTCCTGTGGCTGGACGTACTCGCAAAGGGAAAGCGAAGGTCACTGTCACCGACGCACCTACACCAACAAGAAGCCCATCACCGACACCGAACATGCAGGAAGGGGCTACTACTAAAGAAAAAAGTATGTCTAGTCCTTTAACAGCTTGACAACCGTTGAACTAACAATAGTAGGCCTCAAGCGTATGTCCCCTCCATCGGATAATACCCCATCTGCTTCCAAACGAGCCCGCCCTGCTCCTTCGGTAGCACCAACCCCATCGACGCAAACTCCGATTAGTGGGGCCTTCAATGTTGCTTCCACCGAGTGTAGCACGCCAACGCCACCTCAACAGGTCCTCGGTACTACCCCCAATGCCCCAACGGAGCATCCTCTCCCTCTCAACACAGCAGGGGTGTGGGGTTCCACCCTTCCAGTTGGAGGGCCGTCGATGGCGTCGATGTATCCTGCCCATCTGCCGCACCCGGGTCATTCAAACGGGTTTGGTCCTCCGAACCCCTACCCCTACCACGTTGATGCCGGCCAATACTGGGGATACGGTGTACCTCCATCATATCTTTATCCGTATCCAACTCAAGGTGCGCCCTCGGGAGGAACTTCCGGTCCTCAGCCAATGCAAGGGATGTCTAACATGGGTGGCGGCGGCGCTTCTGTAGACTACGGTGTCTGATAACCATTGTTGCTATATCTTCTTGTACCTTGTGCTAAGTTTTGTGTCGTCACTCTTTACATTGTCACTCGTTTGTTGAATCATTGATAATACAGACTGTTTCATAAAACAATAGAATGGCATCGAATCAAAATAAATAAATAGTCCGAGGGGGAACTCCTACTGAGAGAGTCGGTCAACGACATCGCCAACGCCAGAGTAGTCCCTTGACGCCCAAGGACTCCAATCATGGTGGGAAGGACGTCAGACGTCCTAGTATCTTATCAAGGTTGCTGTCGGGCAACAAACCGCTTTACCTTTCGCTTCCGATACTTCCGACGTCCTTCCAAGGGTGCAAGTTAATGACATTGACATGACATTGACAGCGAGTCGTCGTCGCTTGCGTTCACTAAAGGTACTAAGTCTCGCTAAATGTGCTAAATGTCACTAATTTTTGCTAATGTCACTAAAGCTTCGGCTAGTAGTTTCCTGATGTTTGTCCTGAAAACTTTTACAGCCGTAAAATGTTTTCTTTGACGTGTTTTGTTTTACGCCTGAAAAACTAATAGGATTACAAATGATTTATCAGATGAAATTGCAATAGAAATTCTATATCTTTCTCAATAAAAATTACGACTCCTTTCCCCTCCGTTTTTTTTTGGCCCTCACGTGGTGACTTGTCAAGAATTCGCCAGAGTAGTACGAATCACATGGATTCGTAACAGCTATAAAAATACGAATCACGAGATTCATAATCAAACAAATCACGTTCCTGGAGGACTTGCCCAATGAGTCTACGAATAGGGCTGCGTCTAGAGACAGTTAGCGTAGCTTTTAATAGCTGGCCGATTTGCCGGTCACGTGCAACTTCATAGTTCCTCATCTGAACCTACTCGTCGCATTTGCAAATCGCTTATTTTTCTGGCCCACCCTCCACGACCCTTCTTCTTCTATCAGTCTTATCGACTCAACTTCGCTTTTTAGACATTCCGGCGCGCTCAGGATAAGTTCCCGAAGCTTGTCATTTCCGCAGGACGTACCTATCTCCTTTTTCGGCGTCCTCACCTCGAAACGCCTTTCCAACCGTTTGGAACGCGTTTCTTAGCAAGCTTCTCCCTCAGGTGGTCTCTGAGGAGGAACTTCTCCTTCCCCCCCCAACACTGCCATATCGACTACAACTGCAAAGTCGTTTCATTCACAAAAAGGATTCATTCCTATTTTATAGAAAGAAGTGTCTTTGGCTTACACTCACACTTCTTTCCATCTTTCCTTCCAGCGTCTACGAAGCCTAACTTGTAGTTCGTAACGTTGTTGTGCTCTATGGACTTAAGCTTGTCGGTAGCTTTGCTCGCAGGCTCACATCTCACAGAGTCCCAGGGTACTCCGCACTCGTCCTTGAAATCATCGCTACTGGCTCGTCTGAAGCGGTATTATGAATGCATTCAGACTGAACCATCGGTCAACGAGTTGAGTTCTCTCGAACAAGTGCAACTTCAGACTGCAGAAGAAGCTCTCAACACAATAGAGCGTACTAGTTCGATACTCGAAGCGGCTGACGGCTCCATCCCTCTCATTGGAACGCGTGATATTGCCCTGTTACACACCCTTCTATCCATCACTCTGAGATGGGCCATCGAGCCTTGCCTCTCGCGCGTGGTTGTGAGCTGCGCTGATGAAAATACGGTCAATGACCAAGACTACATCTTTCTCAACAACCATTTGCATCGCTTCTTCCGTTTGGTTTTCCCATCGGGAGCACAGGGGCCCATCGCTCAGTCTCATATCGCAATCTCAATAATTGATAAATATGCGGTTGATACTCTGAAACTGTCTATAACTCTTGGATGGATGCCTAAATCACTCGTTTCAAGTGCATCTGCATCTGACGAATTTTCGACCCTCACGACCCGTTTCCTCGCACTGTGAGACCTACATCCTTGTTAGTCATAGTTTTTGATATATTTCTTCAAGCCTAACGCCCAGCCAGGGCGTCGTTGCTTTAAGTACTGTCATGTCATCCAAGCCATCTGCCTTTCATATTCGACGAGCTTGTGCTACGCTTTTAAGCTCACAGCTTATGCGCCCTAATGGAATTCTTGGCCTCTGTGTCGCTGTATTTGGCGAAGACAGTTCTGAAGACAGCACAGACTTGGTAAGGCTGGAAAACGTCGCAAGAGTACTGATTAACGTCCCGTCGGGAATGACCGCAGAGGTTTGTCATGTCTCACATCTTTTCTATCAATTGATTGCTGCAGTCATATTTTGCGGACACTATCCCTCGTATGACCACTATCCTTTGTGACAGCAAATCTTTACCTGCATACAAAAGAGCAATGGGGTTCGCCCTTTCACGGATGTTAGCAGCTGACAAGCCATTTCTTCATCATGCATCAGCGTCGAAAATTCTTCTTTCTCAGCTGCATAAACCTTTGTCTGAAGTCAACGAAACGGACGCGAACACAGCACTCTCAATTCTGACAAATTTGATCATGAATGCAGATCCATCACCGACGTTAATCTCTACGTTGCTCTCTCCCGTCATACCCTCTGTCTACGCGTTGTCCTTTTACCTGGACAGTGTCAAGACATCAGATCCTTTATTAAAGGAATCGGTACGGTCCATCCTAACAACATGGGGTCGGGTTGTAGCAGTACCCGAAGGCGTTGACTGCCTGTGGCATATTATAAGGGGCGAAAAATCGAATTGGCAGAAAGGATCCGATGGTCTTGTGAAACGAGTGGAAAGGTGAGGTCGCTTTACTAGTTTCGATTCCTATGATATATCGATCTATAGCATGCAGAAGGAGGTACCTCTTGCAATGTTTACACCGGAAAGCCTCAAACGAGCAGAGGAAGTTGGGGAATTGGATTCGGATTCCAATATATTAGGTCTTTACCCTGACCCAGTTCACTTTGTCCAGTTTCTTCAATCCCTGGGCCAGAGCGAATTATTTTCCGACTTGCTTGTCAAGCTGCTCGAAGCATATCGAGATCAAAAAGAGCAGGACGGTGATGATGATCCTTCTAGGCAAGTGTCTCGTTCATGTTGATGTATGTCTTGAAATATACCCATCTTAGGACATTACACTTTCTACAGCTTATCTTGCAAATGCAGACACGATTGCAGGCGTTGAACATCTTAAATAAACCAGAGCATATTTTGATGTTTATACAGCATGCACTCGAAACACCGATTAAGACTCCTACCTCGAACGACGTGAACGGGGCCGAAGATTCTGACGCAGACAGTGACGATGATACACCCAACTCCGTTCTGTACACCGCGGACAATGAAGTCATAGAGACATCTGTTAATTTACTGCTTTCAGTTCTGGAAGGTAAGTGTTCTCCTGTTAATTCAGTGATACTGGCATTGATACCGTACAGCCAATCAAAACTTGTCTGCACGAACAGCACCCATACTCAACACCATTTTCTCACTTCTAGAGCCATTCGCATTTGAAAGTAACCCTGGAGTAAGATCTATAGCACGGGAAGCTCGGATGGTAATGACTGCCCGCCTGGCTTCGACGTCAGCGTCTTCAACTTCAGCAAACATGGACGAAGACGATACACAACAAACATATCAGAAGGCACTGAAACTACTGCAAGATCCAATTTTACCAGTCCGTGCCCACGGTCTTTTGCTACTTCGGCAGCTAGTCGCCCCTTCAATGAAAGCACGTCTTGATTCTGCATTAGTACCTGCTATCATTTCTATTTTCTTGGAGTCGGTCCAAGATGAAGATTCCTATATGTACCTGAATGCGATCCAAGGGCTTGCGACTTTGGTGGATACATATGGAAAAGAAATACTCAAAAGTTTAGTTCGTGACTACGTCCACGGCCTCGAACGCGACCATTTAACGGAGCAGGAGGTGGACACGCGGCTGCGTATTGGGGAGGCGTTGGGAATAATAGTGCGGAGATGCGGAAACACACTGACTGCTTACGGTATGATATAATTGCCCGATTCTAGTTATGTTCAACGACATTCAGCATCGATCCTTGTCCCACCGCTTCTTCACATTGTGCAGTCAGGACATGTCGCTACCACCCTTCGTACCTCGGCCATTTCACTACTCGCTGAATGCGAAAGCGTTTGTGCACCCGCCTTGCTTCCCTTCTTGGTTGATCTCTGGGAAGGAATGGTAGATCTGCTGCAGGTCGAATCTCATGGGCAACAAGTCAGTGGCGTATCAGAAGATTCTGACCCCGCAATTGCGAATGCCAAGCTGCCATCACTTCGCAGAGCGGCGATACATCTTCTTTCACAGTTGATCAGAGAGGCTACGAAGGAGGTTTATGAATCTCCGCAACGGAAATTCACCTTGATATCGTCATCTATCGAACGCGCAAGAATTACATTGAAATATGTAGCAGGAACAGATGGGGACACCTTGGTCCGAGTGATGGCTCAGGAGACGGCAGGATTGATCCATGATCTCGAGAGAGCGGCGGTAGGAATATAAATTATGTTCACCCCGTATCTGTCTCAGAAGTGGGAGTCTGAGAACGACCGAGTCAATAGTAAGGTGTAGTCAATCTAGGTCTTTGCCAATATTGGCTGCTTTCGCAGACAGTGATTCCATTCCACGGTCTGTGAAAGCAAAGACCAGTGCTCGTTTTTCATACAGCGTTGGCTATCTCATCTACACGCCGTCTGAAGTTTTTCCATTTCGCTCCACCTACGACTCGTAGAAGATAGCGTGAAGAATCTGAGGCAGCATCCGAGGCAGTATCTAGTTTGAGAAATGGATTCGAAATAGAGGTGTAATATGCCATGTGTAGAGCTTTGAATATCTGCCAAGAGGTAATTGAAATCTAAAAATTTTGCAAGGACCTTGAAACAGACCATGTTGATCTCGACATCGCGCACCACGGAATCAGCGAGTGCAAGAGCAAGAACGATCTTTACTTTCAACGGAGTGATGTACCCATATACCGCGACCTCCTCAATCGAATGCAGGAGACCCTGGAAAGTTGTATGGGCAGAAAGATTGAACACTTGGATATTAACGCACCAAATAACACTCATTGCCCAATTTTGTGCCGACGTTTACTGAAGCAAAGAAGAAGCCGAGAGTAAGCAGCAGCCTGAGGCTTCGACAAGTCTGACCTCGTTCCTCGATAACATCCAAGGACGTATGGGCGATATAGTGATACTTTATGGTGTTCTCATCGAATGTGCGAATCAGAATAGGATGGTTTTGAGGGGAAATGAATGCTACAGCATTGACCTTCAGGTTCGGTGCCATGCAGTAATTCGTTCACATGACCGATATCATTGACGTACAAGTGCTACAACGGTACTGAGACCAATTAATCTACCTACATATTGGCTTAAGCGTTGGTAATAGTCAAGTTGTTGACAGCATCGGTTACTTCCTCCGCTGGTCCTTCAATCAGCCTGGTGATCTAAGAAGTAATTAATGATCAGCGTGCTTGATGTTTAACGGTCAACCCACTTTTCCGATTGCTATGGTCCGTCCTGCATAAATTATGAATGCATAAGGTACGCTAAGTCAAAGTATCGACATTACCTTCGTCTCTCAAAGTAAATCGACCAAGTTGTGGATAATCTGCGAAGCGTTCAACGCAAACAAGGGCAGTAGCTTCTATCAAAGCAACTACTTTTTGGCCTAAGAGAATGTAAGATGATGTATGCAGTGTATGTTAACTCGACAGACCTTTCTTGGCGAATTGTGGGGGCTTTTTGGATTTGCGACCAGTGGCTTTGTCAAAATAATGTAATAGTGCCTGCAACTACGTCAAGCCCTATCCATATAACCGCCCTTGTTACCTACGGGTAGCGTCACTTCCTCTGCAAGAGTGTGGATGTGCATTACAGCAGAGTAGCCGGCACAAATGATATTTTTGTGCTCAAGGATCGCGAGCTGCGCTTCAAACTGTCGTACGGCATGAATAGGTCTTTTGGGACTAGTGAGTACGAAGCCGGGGTTGATGTCTTCATCCTCAACTCCGCGGAGACGGATGCGGACATTGTCACCACAAAAAGCTGAATTGATCTCCTCTTCCATCTCGTTATAGATGGCAGCGACTTCGACTTGATCTTTGTTGGGCATGAGAACTAGCTGGTCGCCCTTGCGTAAATGGCCTGATTCCAGTTTTCCGACAACAATAGTACCCATGTCCTTATATTTCTCGGAAACAGGCATCATTAACGGAGCATTGAATTTACGATCCATCATTGGCATATGATCTAGGTGGTCGAGGAAGGATGTTCCACTAAAAGGTGTTAGAAGGACATGAGAAAAAGAGACAGAGGCTCACGTCCACCAAGGACAGACGTCCTTACCGATTGGGTCCTTGAGATTCAATCCAGTATATGCGGAGACCGGAATAAATATGACATCGGTTTTAGGATTGAAGCCGGCGGATTTCACGAATGGTGTGAGCTTGTCTTTGATCTCGTCGAAGCGGGATTTATCCCAATTGACGGTAGGATCGTCCATTTTATTGACGGCGACGACGACCTTGGTCACACCTGCTGTTTTGACAAGCATGATATGCTCCCGAGTCTGACCGCCTCGCTCGAAACCAGTCTCGAACTCACCCTTTCGGGCAGATATGACGAGGATGGCGACATCCGCTTGGGCCGCGCCTGAAATCATGGAAGGCACAAATGTCTTGTGTCCTGGGGCGTCAAGGATGGTGTATCGACGTAGATCTGTCTCGAAATACGCACGACCGACTTCGACTGTTTTACCTTTAGCACGCTCTTGAGGTGTGGAGTCAAGGGCCCAGCTGAGGTACCAAGTATCTCGGCCTGCCTCCTTTGCTTCACGCTCATACTTTTCCATCGTGCGCTTGTCGACCGTGCCGGTGATATATAGGAGGTTGCCACCCATTGTGCTTTTGCCAGCATCGACATGGCCGATGAATACAATGTTCAAATGCTCTTTAGCTGACGAGTACTTTGAGAGGCTGTCGTTGTGCTCAGCGGTATACCCACCATTCTGCCCATATAGATCCTCGAGGATGGACTGATCAGCGGCTTCCTGCACCTCCCGAGCGACAGCGCGAGTGTCTGTCTTTGCTTTCTCTAAAGAGAATGTCTTTGAGGGAGCTGGTGATTCAGCCTTTTGAGGTTTTTGTGGGGTAGATGCAGGTTTTTGATTCTCTACGGGCTTCGGTATGTTGGTTGATACAACAGGCGCTGGTGGCTCTTGCTGCTGTTGAGCCTGCTGGGATTGCTGAGAAAGAAAAGGCCGTCCTGGTACGAATTCAAACGCACTAGCGTTGAGCTTGCTCATTGTGGTCGGAATCGAAATAGCGCGTGACTCCGACGCACTTCAATACCGAGCGATCATGTCAACTGAGGAGCCGGATTATCTTGCTGTTCTCAGGGCTACATATGACTATGAACCACAGTCAGAGGACGAAATTTCAATTAAAGAAAACCAGATCGTGTTTCTCATAGAGAGGGTCGATGACGAGCAAGTATTGGCTTCATGCTCGTCCCATGCTCACACTCACTGCAGCTGGTGGAAAGTAAAGATTAAAGGTGACTCTCAGGATGACGAAACCCCTGTGGGCCTTGTTCCTGCAGCTTGGTTAGAGCAGGTTCGTTAATTCACTTTCAAGCGCAGGTCGTTTCACAACATTACAGGCCGACCATTCTTCGGTCGTCAAGGCAATTTATGACTATGCAGCCAGTGCTCCAGGAGAGCTTTTTATATCAGAAGACGAAATTTTACTGGCGTTTGGCACTGAAGAAGAATGGATGCTTGTTCAGAGCACCAAAGAAGATGGCAAAGCAGGCTACGTACCCGCCAACTACGTCGAACCTCACAATGAAGAGGAAGAAGCACAGGCAACACCCCAGATCGTAGTCCCTCCCTCAGTGCGTATTTGTGTACACCATCTGCTGTTTTAGCTTGATGTCATCAGCCACCTCGTCCCGTCAGTATATACGTCGATCCAGCCGACAGAGTAGCGTCGACGAAAACGAACGACGTCAATGACGCCGACCAGATAAAGACATGGTCTGTTGCTGAAGTCGACCAGAAGGGTAAGAAGATGAAGGGCACTCTCGGCATTGGCAAGGGTGCTGTCTTTTTCGCCAGCGAGACAAGCAAGGTGCGACTCACTTCACTATACTCCAGGTGTCATTAATTCGTTCAGGCTGCTGTTCGAAGGTGGCCCTCTGCGGATATCGTTAGAGTCAGCGTCGAGAAGAACAAGCATCTGCATATCGACATTGGTGGTTCTGCCCCCACCAGTCTTCATTTCAATGTTGGCTCCAGGGATAATGTAGACGCAATAAAGGACAAACTGCAATCCTCCAAGGCCATGTCTCTACCAGTTTCATCACCTGCCGAAGAAACGTCAGAAGCTGAAACACAGGAAAGTAACACTCAGAAAGGACCGAAGCCCTCGGTTCACTTTTCTGCTGAATCACCTGTGATCATTCCCGCCCCAGATATTGATGGAGACGAAGTGGCATTAGATACCGAGGAAGAGCCAGGAGAGTCAGCTGTGGCGCTCTATGATTTCAACGCAGATCAATCAGACGAGTTGACTATCAAGGAGGGAGAGCATCTGCTAGTTCTTGAGAAAGACGATGAATGGTGGAAATGCCGGAATGCTGAAGGTGTGGAAGGAGTTGTACCGGCTTCATATGTAGAGGTATGGTGTTTTTTTTTTCGTCCTGATCTCTCATATTTGCCAGATCCGCAACGCAGAAGACGCAGAGAGCAAGGAGGAAGATGAAGAGCAGCAGATTCGAGAAGAAGAGGCGGCAGCACAGGCAGCAGCGGCGCAAGAGGCGGCGCAACTACGAGCCAGACAAGCTCAAGTGCAGGCCGCTGAGGCGAAGAAGCTCAAGGAAGCAAAGGAAAAAGAAGAAAGAGCGCGCAAAGAAGCAGAGAAATGGGCAAAATCCGAGCAGAAAGCCAAGGCAGCCGCTGAGGAAGAACGATCTCGTCTGAAAGCCCAGAAGGAGGCTGACCAGAAGGTCGAGTCGCACAGGAAATCGTCTCCTGACGAGTGTGTCCCTTGATCACTTATCTGTCTAGTATTGATTTTCCCTAGGCGTTCTGACAAACAGAATGGACGGTCTTCTTCAGACGCAAGGGGTGGGTGTCTTCTCTCAGTGTTGAAAGGTCTTTAAATTATAAAGATGACCGCTATCGCCTCTGGCACGACCGTACTGGGCAGTTCAGTACTGAAGCTGTATTCCTGGGCTTTAGCGATGGTAAGGTGAGTCTCAGGAAAAAGAACGGAGTCGTTGTCTACGTGCCATCGGAGAGAATTTCCGCTGAGGACATGCGATATATCGACAAATTCCTCAATAGGAAACGGAGCAGCAGTAGACCCCAGCCATCCCCTTCACGCCTCTCAGAGGACGATATTCCTCTTGGCTTGCAGCATCCTAACCCAAACGGAAAGTCCCATGCACAACCAGCGCCCAACCGCGGACCAACGATCGACTGGTTCGACTTTTTCTTGTCAGCAGGGTGCGATATGAATGACTGCACCCGTTATGCTGCATCTTTTGAAAAGGATAAAATTGATGAATCCATCTTGCCAGATATTACTGACGCTACTATGCGATCCCTTGGCTTGCGCGAAGGTGATATTATACGGGTTACGAAAGCTATTGCAGCACGCAAACCCCAGGTAAAGAACGACGTCGAAACGCAGATTCTTCGCGACGAAGAGTTGGCCAAGCGACTGGATGCAGAAGAGAAAGTCGGTACAAAGAGCCCACCAAATATTTTCACTGGTCCTGGAGGTGCTCTAAAGCCTCGTCGTACTAGACCTACCCCATCAAAGACCCTACCTGCCAACGTCGATCTAAACCTGATTGGCAACATCTCTGATCGTGCTTCTTCTCCACAACAGGCAAGTCCGGCGAATCGGCCATCCTCCACTCCCGTTCAAGCACCTCCTCGTTCCAGCTCTGCAATGGCTACCGCGAGTAGATTTGAGGACGATGCCTGGACAAATCGGATTAAGCCCATGACTCCAACGCCATCCGCATCAGTCGCGGCACGTCCACCCTCAGCTCCGCCCGCGCCAGCGGCTGCACCCGTACCCGTACCCGCTCCACAATCAGCCACAACGCCAACTACAATACCACCTGTCGTCGCTTCGTCGCAGGTGCCATCAGCCAGTCTCGCTCATACAACTGAAGCAGATATATTCAACCAATTGTCACGACTCAGTGAATTAAGGAAAAGCACTCCGGTTGTGCCTTCTCCTTCGATCGCCCCCGTGGCACCTCCAGCTGTAGTCTCGCCTCCACCTGCGCCTGTGGGGTTACAGAACGGTCTTGGCGTAGGCTCGTCACCCTCCCCCATCGGACAATTTTTGCAAAGCTCTCAACTTCTTCAACAACCATCTCAGCCTTCACCTCAGCCATACAATGGTCCTCGTGGTCCATTTGCGCCCGTTCCTGCTAACCAGGGTCTTCTGCAGCCTTTAGTGCCTACACAAACTGGGTTCACCAGTTTTATCCCCACCCGTCCAAATGCAGTATCTCCGTTTCAGAATCCTCCATCGCAGCCGTCCTTCCTTTCATCGCAGCCGTCCTTCCTTACATCGCAGCCGTCCTTCCTTACATCGCAGCCAACTGGTTTCTCTGGCATGCAGCCAATTCTTTCTCAGCCCACCGGATTGCCATTTAGTGGCTTGCAGCCCACGCCCAACGGGTTTGGTCAAGTTGCTACAAGTAAGTAATTGCTTACCGGATGGATGCAAGCTAATCATATGGCTTCCACCTTTAGATGCCACTGGATTTAATCCCCACTTCGGGCAAACTTTCAATAACGTATCATCAGTCCCTCCTGTGCCACCTATACCCTCTCCAGCCGCAAATAGCACGAATCCGGCGAACATATTTGCTCAAATGAAGTCGGGAACATTCGCAACAGACCATGAAAGCACTTTCCCCCAGACCGCAGGTAAGTTCCACCCTCCGATTTCAATAGATGCTCACAGGTATGGTCAGAGAAATATGATGCGTTAAGGCCCAACCGTAAGTGCTCCAAGGCTCCACTTTTGGCAGTATTGAATCCTGATTTGTAGCCCTGATACCTCAACCGACAAGCTGGGGGACCTACGGATATCGGTAGGGGCAATCATTGTATCTATTGAAGGGATTATTCCACAGCGGACCACTATACAATACAAATATATACTACATTGAAATCATGATGGAGGATGATCTATGATGCCCTGGGCGTACCCGACGCGCACAAAGTATGTTTTGAGACACTGACGCACTTCTGGGGACATGTCTCTGCCAAGGAGGTCTGTTGCCAATGGGTAAATGGCAGGTAAATATCGAACGAACTGAAGAGACGTGACAAGTTGGTCAGTTGTAAATTACTAACTTACTGCCTTGTCATCGAAGCGGCAAAAACCGTTCAGAATCTCTGCTACAACAGGCGTCCAAGCCACGATGTTCTTGCCTTGAGTATCCGTCTTCAAGCTATTATAATCCCGTATGACTCCGAGGCCAAGTCTGGAAAGAGGTCAACAAAAACATATGCAACGGTGAGTTGAGGCCTACGGCAATAGTCGCTCAGCAATTTGCGGACGAGCAAGCTGGTGTTCTTGTCGTGGATCATAATACATACGAAACAAAATGTGCACGAGCGTTGAAGCGCTGCTCGATTCCTGCTTGAGCAAATTGGGTAAATGCTTCATGAAACCTATTGAGTCGAGTCGATGAACTAGATAACTGCGTGATTCATTTGGCACTTACCAACTTTCCAAAGTCCTGTACGGAGTTCTTTGTCATCGTTGAACTCGCGAGCAAACTGGTAGCTGTGGTCAAGAACACCCATCAAACGCAGCAGCTGATCGGGAGGCATTCTGAAATAGACATCATTGTTTCTGAGTAAGTCGTTTGTTGTTTCAATGAGCAGAAGCTGGAGAACACATTTCACGATGATGTGCTTGAATATTCGACGTCGATCAGTAGTAGATATTCTTGATTCACTGCGAGGATGCTCTCGATGCGGTGATAGAGGGGCTGGGACAATCGTTTCACCGTTTGATTCTGGCGAAAGTCAGAAATAACTTTCTGGCACTGCAATCGACGTACCACTCTCAGCCAAATCAGGACTCATTCCATCTTCCGCACGAAGGTTTTCGTTGAACAGTTCATGGGGCATCGTGGTCCTGAACAGGGTGACAAACAAGGTAGCAACACGTTCCCATCGAGCCGTGCTCAGTTTTGAGACATTGTTCTCCAACAGTTGCTGCAGACATGATGTTCCGATACGCGCAAGAGTGTCGTTTTCTACGAGAGCGTCAGAAACAAGACAGGCCCATCAGCATACTAGCCTTGGCAAATACAGGTCTGAAGTAGCTCTAGAAGACCGTCGAAGGACCGATCGAGGATATCGAAATAAAACGTAAAGAGATCAATAAGATCTCGCAGAGCCTGAATCATAGTTGTTGAAAGCCAGACACTCATGTCCTCCTGGGTACTGAAACGAGATAAATCTTGTGTGGACTTCAAGACAGCAAAGATTGGGAAGAGGATTTCTCGGCAGATATGATCCCAAAATGACTCTGGGTATGTCTTTCCGTAAGTTTTCAATGTCGTAAACAAAGAGTCGAGTGCTCTTTGATTGCAGTTAGCAGGAGTATCATAGCGAGACAATTAACACACAATCGCCGAACTTCCAGATCTTCTCCAGTCATGACGATGTTATAGAAGGCGAAAAGGACTGGAAACCAATATTTCACCATATTGTCATCGTTAGTGGAATCCTGGCTCTCTGTGCTCCAGGAGCATTCGTGACATTCCAACATGACGGGAATAACTCCGCGAAGCATGGCGATAGCCAGAAGACTAATTTTCTGGAATTTGCTCACTTTACAGAAGTCCGTGATGCAAACGACGAGATCTGCAAAGGCCCCGAAACGGACAATGGCGTTGAAGTGGTCTCGATTTAAACGGGTTACGATTTCGAAAGAGGAATTGACGATTCTTTCTGAGTGAAATGTTAATATCAACGAGGGCAACCAGGGACAACGTAACCTGTGACGACTTTGGAAGCAGCCTCAAAGACACCGAACATTGTCTTCCAGCCAGATCGCATGTTCTGAACTCGAGCCTGTATCATTTGCTGCAAGCATTGCAAAACCTGCAAGTGATGAGACAGGTGAAGACTATCCATCTCAAACCCATACCATATCGCGAACTTCCGGATTCGCACTATGAATCATCGTATGTTCAAATGGTTTAAGAAAATCTTTTTGGAACGCGAAATGGGGCAGTTCTTCCTTTTCTAGGAATCGCATTGCCAGTTGCCGTAGAGCATCTAGTGCAAAAAAACCGACATGTGGGTTATTGTGGCAACACACCTGAAATGCACATTACACGAGAACTCGGAGGTCCAGAATAACCAACCTGGTTGAAATGTTCGCCCAGAATGTCCCATAAATTTGACCATTCCAACCGAATACGGTTCATATTATAGTACGCAATCTCAACCAATTTCTGGAGACTGAACAGTCGTGGATGTTGGGAAAGACCGGAAGACTTGATTTCTTCGGATGAGACATCACACAAGGCTTGGACAAAGTCCACGATTGCAGTCTGGAAGTGATCAATTAAGCTTTCATTCTCGAAAAAGATTGCTAACCCCCGATAAGAAATGACTCAACGAGAAGACCATGTCAGCCGCCACAGTTATATGTGTTGAGCGGCTTTCATTGGCCAGTTCCTCCGTCGGCAGCTTGCGCGTCTTGCTCCTGTATACGACGGTCAGTACGACAGCAGCAGACAAATGAAGATGTAGGCAGACCCTTTACGCCCCGAGTCTGGAACATCGACTCCGCCACTGATCAATTGCATATGTTCCAGCTGGCTAACACACGTCAATACTTCATGCCATGAGCCTTTTAAGTGATTGCCCTCAGTCACAGCTACATCAAGCAACGTCTTGATGGCTTCCATGTTTTTTGTCTTCATCTCGCCAAGGTTATTGAGAAAGGTGAATTTCGCAAGGGTTGTCACAAATGCATTTCGTTCCAGTTCCAGGTCGAAGAATGAAACAATCCGGATGGCATTTTTGAATCCATCTAGGCAAAGTTCGACGATCTCGAGGTCATCTGTGTCCTGCAGGGGCCCAGAGAGGCCTGCAAGGAATGGTATCCATGCCACCTCGAACATGGGTCGAACATGTACGAAATGAGATGCGCTGAAAAAGTGGTCACCGCTTTTGGAACCCTTCCGGTGGCTACGTATCATCGTCCTAAAGAGGGCCTGAGAGGGTCAGTCAAAGTATCGGTGGTCAACGTCAATAATCTACCTCCGTTTTATTTGCCATGCCACTTGTCTGTATCACGTAAGCCTCTCGCTGGAGGTCGCGCCCCACATTTGCTAATGCACTGGTTAGTCCTGCATGTGAAACTGCTCCTGTTTCGA
>QLOY01000275.1:0-25852 GCA_003313965.1 Megacollybia marginata | reverse complement strand
CCTAAACCCACGATCCAGCAGAGGGCATAGCCAAAGGGTTTACCTTGGTATTCTTATCAAGGGTTTTCTACAAGCCATATCTGTCTATACATCTCGGGCTTGCATTCGGCATAGTCCTTACAGAGATGTTCTACCACATTTCGAATTGACATTTCATCTCCAGATCTAGCGGGACTTTCATAAGTTCCTGGCATAGAAGTAGAAGCAATGTTTTCTCCTGATGGAGTGATGGACTGCATGTAATCTTGTATTGACAACATATTGGATATATTGTCAAGAATAGTTGGTTCATCTTCATCATCAAGAGCTGATACTTGTTCCATTAATCTGTCACAAATGTCTTTGATGACTTGGGTACTATTGGTTTCTCTAAATCTTTGATTGAGAAGAGCACCTCTGGTTTGTGGATTGGTATCAATTAACTGATCTACTTCTTCAGCTGATAACGGAGTATCATCTCTATTAACATCACCCGCAGGTGGTGTTAAATCTTTGATGTTCTTTATTACTTCAGCTGCCAGATTCGTGGGTTCTGTCATGAATTTAGGTACTTTAGCCTCGAAAGAGGCTTTAGCCCGTTCTTCTTCTTCATGATCAACAATATGTTGAGCAAGAGATGGCTCATTGTTGATAATCCTATCAATCATCTCGTCTGAAAGAGATTCTATATCTATCCCAGTATTTTGAGCAATAATCTGGGCTAGATCTCTTCAAATCTTTTCAGTAAGAGTCATAATGTTATCAACATTTGCAAGTCCATCCATGTCTCTTTCATCATCGTTTGTTCGATCAGAAGATAAACCAGTAAATACCATGGAGAAGTCGGAGGACATGTCAGTGACAGCTCCAACCATTTCTCCATCGTCATCATCATCATTGCTGCCAACATCAGCCAGTTGTGCCAATGCAGCTCGCTTAGCCTTTTTATGGGCTTTTCTCTTCTTAGCTGCTAACTGCTTTAGGATCTTTCACCCCCACAGGAGCAGGTGTTTGCTGCTGCGTATTAGGAGGTGTATGCCCCTTTCCTTTATCGGAAGAGGCGGGTCAAGGTTGTTGCTGATTCTGGAGATGCGGAGTAAAGCGTTGCAATCCAGTAATTTTAGCAGGTGCAGCAGTATGGATCTTCTTTTGAGATTTATCATTAACCCATTGATCCTCGAGAAGTTTGATGGCTGTATCAGTGTCTGTGAAGGCACCAGCTATCATGGCAGCATTGACCATATTTCTCCATTTAGAAGATAAAGTGTTGCACAAGATGTGCACCCGCTGTTTCTCCATGAGTTTATGGCCAGCTGCATCCACTTTAGCCATTTTACCGTTTAATTCAGCAAGATGTCTTGGAAAATCTTTTTCATCATGTACTTGATATCTATTCATATCATTATACAAAGTATTGGCCGCTATATCACTTGGCATGCCATAAATGCTGAGTAATTCATCCCAGGTTTCTTTAGCAGTAGATTTCATGTGTTTTTCTTGGATTTCAATATCCAAGTATAACGACATAATTCCATTTGCAGACATGTCATCCTTGATCCAGTCAAGGATTTCCTAAGCATTGTTGGAGGTGGGTTTATACATTTTGACACAAAATTCAACATTGCCTCAGGTTTCAAATTTGGCATCCACTTCGGGAGTTATAATGGGAGAAGGTTTGACCGAGACTCCAGATACAATGGGCCAAGAGCCCATGTACATGAAATAAGCTTTAAAGGCAGAGGATCATTTGATGTAATTGTCGGATCCTTTGAGAGTGGGAAGGTTGGAAGTGATGGCTTTGGAAGACATTTCAATTTTAAATTTGTTGAGAAGTTTAAATTTCTGTGAGTGAGGTAAGAATCATATGATGTAGGTGGTTAATCCCAGCGGAGATCATGGGTAGGATCTCTACACATCATGGATTCATAGGCAATAAGTTACGATTTGCCTGAATGGTGAATCAAGTGGTGATTATTGGATCCTTCGTACATTCGGTCCATCAGGGTCTACTACATCACCCTGTCTGGAACGTACTATAAGTCTTAGTGGTCAAAGAATTCGTCTTTCCTTATCGCATGGGAGGTCTACTACCTTGTTATTAGAACATTTCATCTAAGGAAGACATGCTTGTTTAATTCTTTCTAGATGTTAGGCACAAAGTGCTTATCCGCAACTATATCCGAAGTCCTAACTATGGTCATCCTTTAGGGTTTTATCCCAGGCAGACTTTTCCATAGGTTTGACTAAGGCAGAAGTTCCTGATGGTGGATGTCTAGAACAGATGCATATATCGTTCCTTGCATAGATGGTTTCTAACCATATGGTAAAACACCCAATCGAACTCCATCAGCACCAATGTGCCTTTCCTTACGGAGTTGCGATTTCCAGTATTAATACCCCAGAACCTGGCACAGGTGTTAAACCTAAATAGTCTGAAACTTTTCAGACAAGTCCGAAGATGTTCAGTTTTTTAAGGTTTCAACGGCATGTCGACAGTAATCAACTTTAAAGGGGACTTAGGACCACCAAGTGGAATGTCCCTACTGGCTACCTATATATAAAAATGTCCATGTTACACTACTGACGTATAGGGTGGACGGCGCACAGAGGGGCCATAAGTCCAAACATAGAGAATGAAGTCTCTATGCTTCTTCCCGAGCTGGCAGCTGCATACGACTGCAGGGCCTGGCCTAGGGTATAAGAAAGGGATGCCCTACATAGTATACATTGGGAATTTATTTATTAAAGTAGCTGTTGGTGTGAAGGTTAGTAGAAGACTACTACTACCCAACATCGTAAGACCGTTAATCACCAATTAACAAACCAGTCAAGCTATCGGGGCCCATAACCTGATGAAAGTGTATGGGTAACACTTAGCAGGCATTCCCATGATGCGCACTGGTGGCGCTGGTCAGTAACTGGGTAAACGGCTACTTACATCCTGTTAGGATGGCGCGTTTAGACTTGCAGTTGAGGCGAGGCTAAGAGCAAAGTAACTAAGTACTCGAATTATCCCTAAGGTAGTGCTTGTCAGGAACTGGCACCCCTTATATAATACCACACATAACAAAACTTGTGTCTGTATCTCCTCTGTCGGGCAACCTTTTGAATACAATCTGAGTCCTAGAAATGGTGGCAAATGTCCTGAACTCAAAGTCCTCGGCAGCAGAATTTCAAAAAGGTTTCAATTGCTCAAGAAGATGACATTTTACTATAAGGCACATTTTGTTAAGTCTCTATGGTGTTTAATTGATGAATCCAGCATTTTAGAAGATATGACACTCGGACATTTGGCTGCTTAGTCATCCTTCCCATCACCCAACAGCGCCCCTTCTGACCCCTCTGTCACCTAAAAAATGCCTAAACACTCTCGTACACACCAAGCACGCATCGCTAATCTCCCAAATAGGCCGAAGAACATCAGAACCACATTAGAAGACATTCTCGAGGATATTCCACCACCGGAACAGGCAGAACGAGGTCCCTGGCAGCCATGGGAGAAACCTGAGTTCTTGGATGTGATTGGTGCGTTGAGAGGAACAGCAATCGTTGAGGACGAGGATGATGAAGATCTTGAAGGTGATTTGGACACTGAGACTCAGAACTGTCAAGATGATGAAGAGATCATTGAATTGTCTGCACTGGAGGTCTTCACACAGACACTCCAACAGGTGCATAACATTGCGGAGGCTTTTGAACGCCAGAAGGCAAAACAGTGCAAACGGCCGAAGCACTATTCTGGAAATTCAGATCAGTCAAAACGGCGTCACCAGCAAAAAGGTTGTGAAATATTGAAGAAAGGATTTCCATTGGTTGCAGCCTTCTTTAAACCCATTTCCGAGCAGCCCACAGAGCCATCCCCATCTGCTATCGAGGTCCTTCAAGTTAGCGACAGTGACAGCAGTGAATCAGAAACTGATGAAGAATCCCCAATTCCACTCAAGTGCTGCCGGCGTGAGGCACAAACTGATGGCAACGCAGCTGATTTGGAGCCCGTTCAGGTTGTCACAGAGACCACACCATGCGAAGTCCCAGCTGAGGTGCCATCATTGGGTAAAGGTGATGCTCAGGCCCACTCGAAGCAGGACCAGGCTGCGAAGGTAGTCGAGGAAATGCTGAGGGATCTGCAAGAAGGGAAAACTCCACAAGACAATACAGAGGAAACAGCAACAGACCGGCTACTTGATCAGATGAATTACCAAGACTTTCCATGTCTGCGGAAAGCGATGGTGAAGCTGAATGTTCTTGTAAAAGACAAGAAGCTTGACATCTTTCTTTGTGCTCGACTGACTGGGATGGCTGCAACCCTCAACCTCTATCTCGATTCTCAATTATCCTGTACCTGGAGACAAGCATCAATGATTGTTGCGAAGTCTCAAAGTCATGGGGCATACCGTGCTCAATGCATCCGTGCATGATAAACTTCTCATCCACCGCTATTCCGGAACAAAATCTAGCATCTTGCAAGACGAGGACATTTCTCTTGAAATCCAGATGGAACTTGCAAAGCGTTCCAAGGCAGCCTATATTAAAGCTCAAGATGTGGTTGAGGTGGTTTCAGGGCCTCATGTTCAAAAGATGCTGGCAGATGCTGGGATTTTGAAACAAAGCATTTCAGAGCCGACTGCACATGAATGGTTGAAGAAGTTCAAGTGGAGGTATAGTCGATGAAAGAATGGGATGTATATTGATGGTCATGAACGAGAGGATGTTGTTGAGTATCGGAAAAGGTTTGTTGAGCGGTGGCTCACACTATACGCACCACGAATGCCAACCTACATGGCTGATGAGAAAGGAAACATAACCAAGCGCTTACCAACTCGAGATCAAAACATCACACTTCCACTTGGTGTGCCATTCCGACTGATCCTGGTCACACATGATGAGTTGACATTCTATGCCAATGACCAGCGCAAAATCCTCTGGCAACACCCCTCCCACACAAACACTCCACAGCCCAAGAACAAGGGAACATCGATTATGGCATCAGACTTTATGACCTCAGAATGGGGCCGACTGACTTGCTGGATTGAGAATGAAGATGGTTCAAGGTGCATCACCACTCGTTTTCAATATATGTTGCTAATCTGGTGAAAGGACTTTGAAGGAGGCACACATCCTGTTCAAAGCAGGCAAGAATCGAGATGGCTATTTCGACAACGATGATGTTCTTGCACAGGTTGATGTGGCTATCGACATCTTTGAAGAACATACAAAGGGGTTTGCACAAGGTCTCTTTATTTTTGACAATGCACCCAGCCATCAGCGCCGAGCAAAAGATGCAATCTCTGCACGCAAAATGCCAAAACGACCTCACCCGACATGGACACATCACAAAGATGGTCCATGCATGCGTCCAACCACACTTCCTAGTGGAGCAATTCAGCACTTCTATTTTGATGATGACCATGCTGAATTCCCTGGATACTTCAAAGGAATGGAAATCATTCTTTGAGAGCGTGGTCTCTACCCAGAGCGTGGTCTCAATGCACAATGTGAAGGTTTCAAGTGTGCAGAAGGAGAAACACATTGTTGCTGTCGCCGAATCCTATTCAATCAGCCGGACTTTGTCAATCAGAAATCAGCCCTGCAAGAATTGATTGAACGGCGTGGTCATATTTGCGACTTCTACCCCAAGTATGAACTAAACTTTATAGAACAATACTGAGGTGCAGCCAAATACCAATATCATAGCCTTCCGAGGCCAGGAACTGTTGATGCAATGGAAAAGAAAGTCATCGAGTGTCTGGATAGTGTCCCACTTGAGAAAATCCGACGGTATGCATCAGGAAAAACCCTTTTTGACCTGGCAAACCTGGCAAACTTGAGTAAACCTGAGTCAACCTGAGCTGATCTGGGACTAACCTAGACATGACCTGGGCTGATCTGGGTTGACCTGGCTGACCTGAAAATTGAGACTTAAACCTGGGACTGACCAAGGTTGACATAGGTTGATCCAGGTCAACCTTGAGGCATCCAGGTTAAAAAGGGTTTTTCCTGATGGAGTGGGTTAAATTTACCCTCTCTCGTGAACTGTAGGATATACACTGCCTGTATAGTGTCTGCTACAGTGTATGAATATATGTTGTCTGTATTAAACGCTATCACTGCTAGTGCTCATCCCATCATCTACAACCCTGTCTGCAAGAAGCTGCTGATACTGATTCCACATGGCTACCACAATGCTGTCACACCTTGCATCATGTTCAGCCTTTGATGCAGCTGCTGGTGCATCAATATCAATATCAATAGTGGTGGCATCTTCCTGGTGGTCAAGATTGCCATCGAGATTATCACCAATGATGTCTTCTTCATTGGAATCATGCAAAGTGATAAAGTTGTGAATAGCGCACACAGCCACCTGTAGCTGTAGAGCCTTTGCAAATGGTTCGACTAGTGCCCAGGAACCATTTTCAAATCCTGTGGGCATCTTAACAGTGCCGAATTTTAGGCCATGCCAGGCCCTAGGCAATTACATGGCATCATGGCAAGGCTATTTTTAGCAATTCTTGGTTATTTATTGTTTATATTATTATAAAATGGTAAATAAATCCAATAAAATCCAATAAAATCACCAAAAATCATTAGAAATAGAATGAACTGGGAAAGTGCCTTTGGATGGTAGAATGACCTTGGTAGTGGGAATGAACCTTATTAGGCAAGGACCAAATATGGGAACCTTTTATGAATAGATATAGTTAGAAGCCAATTTCTATTACCTGGCTTTATTTTTAGACATTGGACCATGGGAGCAACCAGATTAGGTAAGATCCAAGTGTGAGAACATTTTGCAAATGGGTATGGTTAGAAGCAAATTTTTCATACTACTATTCATTTGACATCAGACCATGGGATTACCAGATTAGGCAAGACATGACTGTAAGAACTTTTACAACTAGATAGAGATTTTCAATGTCATTGCCATGATAGGCTTGATGGTGCATGCCCAGATTAGGCAAATTGTGACTGTGGGAACTTTTGACTTCTTTATATAGGATTTCAATGATTCTCATGGTGATATTCATTTTGCCATTGCATAATTTGCATTTTATTTTCGAAAAGCCGGCGATGAAAATAAAAATAGACACACACAACTTCTTAATAATGCATTCACTTGCTACATCAGGAAAAACCCTTTTTAACCTGGATGCCTCAAGGTTGACCTGGATCAACCTTGGTCAGTCCCAGGTTTAAGTCTCAATTTTCAGGTCAGCCAGGTCAACCTAAGTCATGTCTAGGTTAGCCCAAGTCAACCCAGGTCAGCCCAGGTCATGTCTAGGTTAGTCCCAGATCAGCTCAGGTTGACTTAGGTTGACTCAGGTTTACTCAAGTTTGCCAGGTTTGCCAGGTCAAAAAGGGTTTTTCCTGATGTCTGTGGTGTTCCGACTTTATAGACCTCTGGCAGACCATTCAAGCCTTTGATGGCTTCAATATTCAAGATTTGAGGTCTACCATATTTTTACTGAGAATATTTATCAGCAGATCCATTAAGAAATGAAAAAGTGTGAAAATGGGTGCCCAGGTCAACAGCATTCACTGCTGCATATCTGAATGGGTGTTCCAACTTTATAGACTTCTGGCAGACCATCCAAGCCTTTGGTGGCTTCACTATTCTGGAATTAGGATCCAAGATTTACTGAGAATATTTATGAGTGGATCTATCAAGAAATGAAAAAGTGTGATCAACCTGCGTGGTAGATCTGATACCTGAGTGATTAACCTGGGCACCTTTTTCACTTCTTGATAGATCTGCTGATAAATA
Source organism: Megacollybia marginata (assembly GCA_003313965.1). Classification (NCBI taxonomy): domain Eukaryota; kingdom Fungi; phylum Basidiomycota; class Agaricomycetes; order Agaricales; family Porotheleaceae; genus Megacollybia; species Megacollybia marginata. The sequence goes on along the minus strand of QLOY01000275.1, from coordinate 18,111 downwards.
TTCTCAGTGAATGTACCAATATGGTAGACCTCAAATCCTGAATATTGAAGCCATCAAAGGCTTGGATGGTCTGCCAGAGGTCAGAACATCCATCCAAGTATAGCTAGGTTGACCTAGGCCTGAAACTGAGATATATCCAAAACCTATAGGCTGATACTGTATTGACTGAGATTCATTATCTATATGCATTCAATACACATATATAGGGTTGGTCTATAGGTGTTTAGGGCTGGTCTATACAAGTATACAGGGTTGAATACTGGTATCTAGCTATTGAATACTGGCCCATAGCTATTGAATATCAGCCTATAGGCATCAGGAAAAACCCTTTTTGACCTGGCAAACCTGGCAAACTTGAGTAAACCTGAGTCAACCTAAGTCAACCTGAGCTGATCTGGGACTAACCTAGACATGACCTGGGCTGACCTGGGTTGACTTGGGCTAACCTAGACATGACTTAGGTTGACCTGGCTGACCTGAAAATTGAGACTTAAACCTGGGACTGACCAAGGTTGACATAGGTTGATCCAGGTCAACCTTGAGGCATCCAGGTTAAAAAGGGTTTTTCCTGATGTCAATGTGAAGTTCTGGCGTATCTATAGACAGAAAAGCAGTGGCACGAGCTGAATGTTTGGAAAAAAGTGCTATCTCCTGGTGACTAAACCCCTCAAGACCCTGTAGCTCTTTAGATGCAAGGTAGAGTATCGTTCCTGATGGGTCTTCACTGACGATATCACCTTACTTTAGAATAGCGTCAGTAAGATGGTTAACTGAGCTGTTCATAGTATTGAACACAACGTCAGGACCAATCTTGGATTGATGCAATGCACACATCAATAATGTGGAGTGTTTAGAACCAGCCACCAATGCTTTAGATCTCTTCCTTGATAATGGCAATGCCCCAGCATCCGAGCCAGCAATTGATGAAGAATCTGGAGGAGCATCACCTGACATAGAGCTGATTGAGGAAAAGTCCCGTTTTCCAGCTCACATGATGGCAGAAGATGAGGTGTTAGACGAGCTCAAACTGGAAGCAGAAGGAAGATGACCTGAAGGGCCCAAGATGACCTGAGATGAAGCTAGGAGAGAGGTCGAGGTCTGGGATAGCGTTAGGGGAGACAGGTTAGGGAGAGAGCTCGAGTTTGAGGCAGCCTGAGATGGCAGAGGGAGAGGGAAGGGATTTGGAGCTGGATGTATTGATTGATTAGAATTTAGCAGGCCTGTATCAACATCCATGCCATCTTGCGTTTGACCATTATCGTTGTCATTGATCTCTGCAAGTGCCTGTGTGAGCAACAGTCCAGAAAGTGCAGGATGATAAGCATTTGTGCCATGTGAAACATCACCAAGGATAGTATAACATCTATCATAAAGGGTCCAGCTGTGGATTACTAGCTCCTGGACCTTTATTCTTCTGGATATCATTCGATGTATAAGTACATGTCCACTCACCTTGTTGCTGTTGAGATAGTTCTGAATAACCTCTTTCGTCATCTCACCTTCAACTTGTGCTCCTCCCTGTGCATCCCAATGGAATCCAGACTGGCAGGAGAAATTCTGGACACCAGAATAGATTGATTTGATCTATGTAGTGGTCAGTAGTGCAACGAAGGTAGAGTGACGCAGACATACACCACTCCACTTAGTTTTACACATGTCTCTGGTCTTGGTTGGACCAGAAGAGGCTGGTACCCTGTAGTTGAGTTGTGTAGCAACTTCAGCCCATACAGAATCCTTGAAATTCAACCCTTGGCCTCCTTGAGCCTTGTGCTCATTTATAATATTGATTAAGGTTTCAGTCTCTATGTTACTCCACTGAGCCTTTGGTTTCTGGGAACTCTGTGTGCTCTTTGCTGATGATGAAAGGGAACCTGACTGTGCAATGACGGAAAAGGTGAGCCGACTACGCTACAAAGAGAAACGAGACTACCTAAGCGAAGGAGGCGAGGTACCTAAACCCCAACCAACAACCCAACACTCAAAGTAGTACTTCCCCTAAGTACCGCCCTGACACTTCTTCTAAATAACATCCCCTTGTAAGTACATGAGTGGTATAACTATACAAGAATGATTAGAAAGTCACTGGTTTAGGGCAGACTCCAATCAAATGGGCTTCAGATTGACTTTAGACAAACTGAATGTTCTATAGGAGACTGTCAGGTAAGTCCTAAGTGTTGCAGGTGAGACTTTGATTTAAAAGATCTCAAAGATCACTGCACGAGACAATGAAGGAGGGTGTTCGTTAGAACGAGTAGAGACTTCGTTAGAAAGTGCTCAGGTGCTGGAGTGCTAGACTGCAGACTTGGGTGCTGGTGTAGTTAAACAGCAGACTTAGGTGTGCTTAGAAGAATGACTCTTTAGGGCCGGTGGCAGCAAGTGTGGAGGAACTGTTCTGGCGTTTAAGCGGTACTAAGTTCGACAGCAATGAGTGTGGCCTTGAGGATACGGGAGAGGAGGAGGTACTAAGTCGGTGACTCACATGCAAGTTTACTTCAGTGACTAATGGAACTGTTCTGGCCCTTGGGCGGTACTGAGTTCACTTAACTTCAAGTTGACGATGTCCTAAGCAATAATGCTTGGACACTCCACGATGCAAACGTTCCCTAAATAGTACTAGTTAGTCTTAGACACAGCAATTTCTTGTGCGATTAGATGCTATGTAGTCTGTGGTTTAAAATGCAAGGTAGTATATACCTGCGAAATACACACTGTTCTGTCTTTGTCTGTATTCTGCTTTCTTTCTTCATTTCCTCCCAGTTTTATACTCCCTAAATCCTTCTAGAACCTTCTAAGCACCTGACTTGTATGTGTATGTGCCATCCTGATTCCTCATCCCTTTACTGCCACAGGAGTGCTGTGTCATAGAGGTGTGTCAAACTGATCTAGTAATCTTGGCATGACACATTGATCCTGCCCTCAAGCAATTGCCGATGTCATACTCATATACCTAAGACAACTTGGTTAGTAGCCAGTCTTATTGTGCTCTCTCTGGATGAGACCCATCTCTCAGATGGTCTTTTAGTACTCTCTTAGAAAGTCCCCAGACCATAGTTTATACGACTCTCTCCAACTCTCTAGCTTATAGTGCTGTTACACTGTTGGCATATTGCCTGATCAATCATTCCTAAGCAAACTTGTCGTCTTAGGACATTCCCGGTCTCGTTCTAAGAGATATGACTTTGATGCCAGAGGCTGACTGGTTTATTGTAGACTTTTGATATGATTTAGATTGCGGTCAAGGTGACTTAAATACAATTGACCGAGCCTTAGGCCCAAGCCAACCCGTCTTAAGTCTGATTTGACCGCCCGTGAGAGTGATATACTCCGCAATCAACGCCACATGCCTCTTATGACATGGAGTACCCTATAACCTATAGGCTTTATCTCTTAGAGGGTCTTCCTCTTGTTAGGAGACACCTGAAATTCACCTTAGGAGGTGTTTCAAAAGATTTCCAGCCTTTGCCACCTAGCGGTCTTATCAGCGACATGCTTAAGAAACTTTGTACAATTGCTGAGTACTGAAGGAGAGTAGCGATGTGAGTAAGAGCAAGAGAGTGTTGGAGGGACAAGCAATTGTGCGGCATGAGGACATGGAAGATCTGATAGTGACAAATATTTTTTATTATTGGGTTTCAAGCTCAGATCTGCCGAACTTCACCGAGAAGCAGTTCACGTGATATTGATGTGCTTACATTTCATGGAAATTTCACTACCAAACAAGCTCTAAGAGTTTTCGAACTTCTAGAGCAGTTGTCTAACTCCTAGAAACAGCAGACTATGATATCTGACACAAAACAATGCACCAACAAATGCAAAACCAACTTTAACACAAAATCCAACATAAAACTCCAAAATCACAACTTGTAAATCCAAATCTCAAATCACAAACACATCAATCTCACACTAGAGATGAACCAAACAAAACCCAATCGTTTAACACCAAGCCAAATATATATAGTAGGCAAGAGGCAGTTATCTAAGTACTAGATGTCCTTATATACAGTTCTAGAGATATAAATTTGAGATTTGTATGTACCTGGCCATGCATGTATATGGTCCGATAAATAATAGATGAATCAGAAAGAAAACAAGAAAGGGATCTCCAAGGGTGGTTGCCATATGCTGCGCCACCATCAGGAAAAACCCTTTTTAACCTGGATGCCTCAAGGTTGACCTGGATCAACCTATGTCAACCTTGGTCAGTCCCAGGTTTAAGTCTCAATTTTCAGGTCAGCCAGGTCAACCTAAGTCATGTCTAGGTTAGCCCAAGTCAACTCAGGTCAGCCCAGGTCATGTCTAGGTTAGTCTCAGATCAGCTCAGGTTGACTTAGGTTGACTCAGGTTTACTCAAGTTTGCCAGGTTTGCCAGGTCAAAAAGGGTTTTTCCTGATGGTCACCTACCCCTATTTTTGAAGTATGGCTGTACCCGGGCATAGCAGTTCTAGTACTGCAACTAGATGGATCTGCATTCCAGACACTGCTTTGAAACACTTTTACTAAGTCTCAGGTGCCTTGCAATCAGCCTATCCAATACCATGACATTCCTAGTCCTGTTTTCTAAGCACTCTCCCAACTCTAGATGACTCAGTGGACCATGTGGTACACCAACACTGACGAATGCAATGCTGGATCAGGTGTTTCTGGTAGTCTAGAGAATGCCTTTCGACTTTCTTTCCTCTTTTCCCCTAGACTCAATCACGTGATTGTCGCAAATCATAGCTGTAGTACCATAGTACAGTTCTTAGTACTAGACATGAATTCCTGAGAGTTCAACTTGTCTAGGATCATCAATGACACCAATTAACTATACTAGCCATGTTTAAGAAAGACCAAACTCAGTACACAGCCTAGTCTTGAACAAAGACAGCTGCAAACGAGTTTCAAAGCCTAGATGTGACCAAGTCTAGAAGTAATGCTAGACTATAGACACACATCTCAACCTTATAGCCAAACTTATGTTGATAACATTGCCAGTTTATAAGCTTAGCCGCAAAACCAGCATATCATTGGTAAATCTTATAATACCAAGGCTAAACATCAGGAAAAACCCTTTTTAACCTGGATGCCTCAAGGTTGACCTGGATCAACCTATGTCAACCTTGGTCAGTCCCAGGTTTAAGTCTCAATTTTCAGGTCAGCCAGGTCAACCTAAGTCATGTCTAGGTTAGCCCAAGTCAACCCAGGTCAGCCCAGGTCATGTCTAGGTTAGTCCCAGATCAGCTCAGGTTGACTTAGGTTGACTCAGGTTTACTCAAGTTTGCCAGGTTTGCCAGGTCAAAAAGGGTTTTTCCTGATGAAGAATATAGTGAATAACTACAGGTTTAAATACAAAGTAGCTATCTAGTCAACGAAAGGATAAGAGTGGAGTAAAAAGATAACAAGGGAAAAAGATAGACTATCTGTGTCGTATGTTTATGATAAGCTTATCCGAAGTTAATTTAAATGATAACAGATAAGGGAAATGAAAGATAGGGTGATATGAATGTGAAATGAAATAGAGTTCTGATAAGGTACATGAGATCATGGTCCCCATGATGGTGTTATGAATTCAAACATTGATTTAAAGGAATCGAGAATTGTTCAATTAGAAGTAATGATGATTTCTCGATTAGAAGAAGCTGGTTTTGGTTTATAGGAATGTACTTTGGACTAAGTCTCTGGGTTTATAGTCTCGTGACGTGGAGCAGTGTTTGTCAAATTGTTGTTTCATAGCTTCCTTTGCTAGGGCCAAGGCAGCTTCCGCTTCTTGTCTCGTGTTAGAGAGTCATTTAACCCATTCAGTGGCTGAAGGTACTTGGTCTCTTTGTAACTCTGTTCCAGTGTAAGGGTGATAACCATGGTCAACAAAGAAGGGTGATTGTTTTGTCATGGAGTAAACTCGATTGTTGTAGCTGAATTCCATGATGGCACACCATTCACTCCAATTGTCTTGTAGGTAAATGATGAATAAGCAAAGGTACACTTCTACTTCTTGGTTTGCCCTTTCTGTTTGGCTGTCCATTTCTGGGTGATAACCTGTAGATAGATGTTGTTTAATGCTGAGTTGTTTGCAGATCTGATCCCATGCTTTGGCTACTGTTTGTGGTCCTCAGTCCAATATTAGGACTTCTGGTATCAGATCACTCTGTCTTGTATGAGATTAGTGAATCCTTCTGCACTAAGTTCCATGTGTGTGGGTTCAACATGTATGCAATGACTATACATGTCGGTAAATACTTCAATCACATAGAAGCTGTTGGATTCGAGGAGGGGTCCGATCATATCTGCTGTGACTTTTTGCCACAGTTGTTTAGGTATGTTGTGAGGGTTAGGAAGAGTGTGTAGAGGTTGTTGGTCAATGTTATCTTCTTGGCATTTGATGCACCCATTGGTGTAGCATCGAATCATTTTCTGCATTTGAGGCCACCAATAATTTTGCTGGATAAATTCCTGAGTTTTGTATTTTCTAGGATGTCCTGCCAGTGGGTTGTCGTGATGGTCTTGTATGATTCGTTTGCGTAGTTTATGTTCTTGGGCATGTATATCTAATTGTCATAGAAGATTAGTCCATCAGATTCTTTCCATCTTGTCTTTACCTTCCAGAGCTTGTTTGGCTGAAGAATCTAGTTTTTGTAATGCAGCTTGTGGTGAAGGGTATAGTCGTATTCCACTAGTTCTGTGACCCAACATGTCTGGCGTCAATTAAGTTTCTGAGGTTGTCAAAAGTATTGTAGGTTCTGATAATCTGTCCAGACTTCAAAGGTCTGTCTGGCTCCTAATAGTAAATGTCTCCATTCTGCTAGTGCTTCTATGATGGCAAGCATCTCTTTGTCATAGATCTCGTAGTTTTGTTCTGTAGGGGAAAGCACTTTGGAGTGGAAGGCAATTGGGTGCCATTTGCCTTCTATTTGTTGAAATTACTGCACTGATTGCTCCTTCTGATGTGTCTGCTTCTATTCTAAATTGTCCTTCATCTTTTGGTATATGAAAACAAGGGGCTGTTGTGATAGTTTCTTTTAGTGTGTCGAAGGCCGTTTGTTGTTCTGTTTCCCATTTCCATGCATCATTTCCTGTTAGTTGTGTCATGAGTTGAGCAATTTTGCTATAATCCTTTACAAATCACCTATAGAAATTGCAGAACCCCAGTAGTTCTTTCATAATATTTAGTCCATAGTATCCATGAATCATGGACCAGGCCAGAATACTATTGCCCAGAAGAATGGGTCTTGGCCAGGTCTTGGCCAAGTGCTAGCCAGCCAGCAATTATTATTATTACACTGAGTATTAGTATTCTTTTCTAGCATAATGGTACAATATTGGCATTACATAATTACATAATTGTTAGTACTATTAGTACTATACTAATAAGGTTAGGGTTAGAACCTTCATATGGCCTAAATAAAAGTGGCTGCATATATGCAGCCTTTCCTGGCTGCCACTACCTTACCATTAGTACTATTAGAATGAATAGGATAGTACTAATAATACTATTGGGTTCAATAGTAGTAATAATAATAGTAATGAAAGCAACACTATTGCTGGCTGGCCAGCACTTGGCCAAGACCTGGCCAAGGCCCATTCCTCTGGGCAATAGTATTCTGGCCTGGCTCATGATTCATGGATACACTAAAGCCACTTGTTCTTTCTTGTTGGTGGGTATTAGCCATTTTCAAATGCCACTGACTTTAATTGGATCCATCTCAACCTTGCCTTCTGATATGATCGGTCCTAGAAATTCTATTTGTTTCTTTTTGAATTCACATTTTTCTGATTTTAGATAAAGTTTGTTAGCACTTAGACTTGGCGAACAAGTTTATGATGTTCATCAAGATTGTTACTGAAAATGAGAATGTCGTCAATGTATATAAGAACTTTTCCAGTATTGATTAGGTTCATTCATCATGGTTTGAAAGGTGGCGGGTGAATTAGTGAGTTCAAAGAACATCACCAATGATTCAAATAGTTCACAATTTGTCAGGAATGCTGCTTTCCACTCATCTCCTTCTTTGATTTGTACATTGTTGTATCCCCATCATACGTCGAGCTTGGTGAAGTACATCAGGAAAAACCCTTTTTAACCTGGATGCCTCAAGGTTGACCTGGATCAACCTATGTCAACCTTGGTCAGTCCCAGGTTTAAGTCTCAATTTTCAGGTCAGCCAGGTCAACCTAAGTCATGTCTAGGTTAGCCCAAGTCAACCCAGGTCAGCCCAGGTCATGTCTAGGTTAGTCCCAGATCAGCTCAGGTTGACTTAGGTTGACTCAGGTTTACTCAAGTTTGCCAGGTTTGCCAGGTCAAAAAGGGTTTTTCCTGATGTATTTTGCACCTTTTAGCTTGTACATGAGCTCCTGGATTAAGGGAAGAGGATATTGATTTTTGATAGTCATGTCGTTGAGCTTTTGATAATCTTGTACTGGTCTTAACCTTCCATCTTTTTTCTTGACAAAGAAGAAAGATGAGGCCATGGGAGATTTAGAGGGTTGAATTTATCTGGTATGGAGGTGTTCTTTAAGGAATGTATCAAGCTCTTTTTGTTCTTCCAGGTTCAAAGGGTATACTTTACACCCTGTCAGTTCTAATCCTGGTTTTAGCTCTATGGCATGGTCTTCAGTGGAAGTGTATCAAATTCTGTCTTCTCAAAGACTTCTTTGAATTCTTTGTATTGTTCCAGGACGGGGTCTGTTTTTTCAAATTCTTCTGCTAACACATTGGAGATGAACTAATAAGCTTGTATAAAGGCTTTGTTTCTTTGAATTTTGCGAGATGGCTTTGGATATTTCATCTAGATCAGTTGAGCTAGTTGTTCTGAGGTGATAGTGTAGGAACAAATATGCCTTGCTTTGAAGCTCAATCAATAACAACTAGAATGGCTATGAAACCATTTAAATTTGGTAGTTGTCAATGAATATGAATTCCAAGGGCAACCTGGAATAGGAAGAGGCTTTAGCAAATCATATGGACAATGTCTTGAGAATTTGTTCCAGCCACATTTGGTGCATGATCAGTAATAATGTCGGATGAATTCTTGCATCTTCAGCCATATGTATTCTCAGCGAATGTTGGCTAGAATATGGTTCTGTCTGAAATGCCTGTGATCATGGTGGTGTTGTAATATGCATAGTCAAAGGTCAAGAGCATCGAGGATCCATAGGTGATTGTTTTGCTGAAGTAAGCCATCTTCTTCTATAGTCCAGTTGGAAATGCTGTTGTGAGCCTTGGTAAGTCCATCTATACATGTTGGATTAGTGGATTGAGCAGTTTTAATATCAGTGCGAAGTTGGAGGTCTGTAATAACACTGGCTCGAAATAAGGGTTCTGTGCATGGGTTATAGCAGACTGCTATACAGAGACAAAAAAGAAAATCAAAATTACTAGCAGCACACTTTGATGACATGTCCTTGGTGGCTGAAGCATTGCTCAATTTAATGCAGAAAAGCAAAAGAGGAGGAGAAAATGATTGTAGACTATGCAATTACCCAGGCATGTTATGGGTTTCTACTAAATCAGACATGTCTCTAGGAACATGCTAATGAAATTTTGACTGCTCAGTTAGGAATTGATTTTTCTGGTGTTGGTGAGAATTACTTTGGTATCCTAAAGAAGACCTTGGACAGATCAGCTGCAGTAGAGGATGGATATGCTAGTCTTACCTGAGAATATTTATGCAGCAGACAAAATTGGACTTCAAAAAGGTGTTGGTATCAGACAGCATGTTTATGGCCCTGCTAGAGTCTCAATTCAGCATGAACAACAGAGTGGAGACTGAGAAAACATCACTGTGATGGTAACCATATGTATGGATTATCTCACAAGCCCCAGCTGTAATCTATAAGGGGGAAAGGTATTAAGTGTCATGGCAACAGGACAACCCACTGAATGTGTCATGAGTTTGCTGCAGTGAGCAATAGGCTGACCATACTAAGGCTTGGATACTCTAAGAAAGGCTACACTGACAGTGAGATTGGGGTTGAATGGATCAACAATTTGATCATAAACACCCCATAAAGCCAATGGCCAACAATGTGTCTTGCTTGTCAATGGCTATAATTCCCACTATACAAAAGGATTTCTTGAATAGCTGTGAAACATAATATTGATGTGGTGTGCTACCCATTACATAGCATGCACATTTATCAGGGTCTTGATGTGGTTATCTTTGCAGTGAAGCGCAAGTGGACTAAATGTCATGATGCATTCAAATGAGAAACAGGGACTGTAGTGTCAACGTCTAACTTCTTATCAGTATATGCAAAAGCCCATACCAGAGCACTTACCACAGATGATATTCTTGCTGCCTTCTAAAAAGCAGGTGTTATCCCTTACAATCCAACAGTGGTTACTCCAGAAATGATGGCACCCAGTGAGGCGACATCCACCCAGACTATGCTGCCTATCAGGAAAAACCCTTTTTAACCTGGATGCCTCAAGGTTGACCTGGATCAACCTATGTCAACCTTGGTCAGTCCCAGGTTTAAGTCTCAATTTTCAGGTCAGCCAGGTCAACCTAAGTCATGTCTAGGTTAGCCCAAGTCAACCCAGGTCAGCCCAGGTCATGTCTAGGTTAGTCCCAGATCAGCTCAGGTTGACTTAGGTTGACTCAGGTTTACTCAAGTTTGCTAGGTTTGCCAGGTCAAAAAGGGTTTTTCCTGATGCCCCCACCTAACACTTCTGAGCATGTAATTATCAATCAGCTAACATGTGAATGGGAATGCCAAAATGTACCATCAGATGACCACATGGGTTTTGAAACTACCAACATGTCCCTCTACACCAGAAACACTCCTAAATGATCTTAGCTCTACTTCTATGTCGTTTCTTGCCTCATCCTCACCAGTCTGACCCACTTCTGATCCCCTCACATTCTAACAAACCAATCAGATCTGAAAGTATAAGCACCTCCTCAACAGACTAGAGGCGGCCCCTACCACTAAAGAAGAAGCAGACCTTCAAAATGCACTTCAAGAATGTAAAGTGCATGATGAGACAAGAAAGTTGGTTCTTTTGCACCAGCAAGCAGTGTACTAAATAGGCAATATGTCAGACATGTCCAGGGCCAGTTGCAGCATGTAGATAAAGAGAAAACAAAAAAAATGAATCAGAAAAGGGTCAGAAAGCTGGGTGATAGAAAGGCTCACTTACTTACCTCACAAAGCTTTGTCCAGATGGTCAATAAGGCTGAGAAGGCACAGGAGGATGAAGAGAAGGAGAAGAAAGAAAGAAAGAGGTCAAGAGAGGAGCATACATAAGTATTGGCAGAGTGGAAGAAGTGTGTGTGGCTAGGAACAAAGTGGCCTGGGTGAACCATCAGACAGCTATCAAGGCATGGGAATTTAATAGGAAAAAGGGGCCAAAACTAAATCTCATTGTCGAGTCTCCAATTCTGAGACCCAAGTGAGTTGTAGCTGATAATGATGATGAGGATAACAGAATCTTGGATGATTAATCCCAAGGTAGTTATATCAGAACTCAAACAAGGTTTGTGACTGTGCCAAGGACTTGTAATTTAACTTAGAGGGCTTTTCTGAAAGATTTGTCCAGATTAGCCCATAGACATCATCTAATCTATCTCATTTCTAGATAATCTACATCTATCTAGTAATAAGTAGCAGGCCCAAAAGGTCAATTTGGCTCAAGGTGTAATGGCAATTTCTCTAAGGCCATCTAAAATTGGATGTGCCAGAGAATGGTAGCTGGAATATATCGCAATTGTGATGGAGTACGAGTTGGAGTTGTAGGTGTAGTAAACTTTAAAGGTATTCGAGGTGTATTGAGAGGTAAAGGACCTTCTTCCAGAATTAGTTGAGAGGCCAATAAACTGAATGAGCATCTGTCTTATTCTGAGGAGTGCCAAAAATGGGCACTCCCTGAGACATAGAACTCATCAGCGATCTGAGTCAGAGAGAGAGTTTAGAAATACTATAAGGACTATGCCAAATGCAAGCCCTAAGAATATATAGACAGATATGGCTTATTGGAAAACCCTTGATAAAAATATCAAGGTAAACCCTTTGACTATGCCCTCTGCTGGATCGTGGGTTTAGGTGAAGGTATCAGCAAAGTGAGGGCTGATACCTAGTAGAGAGGAGTTAGAGAGAATAGAGTATGCATCAGGAAAAACCCTTTTTAACCTGGATGCCTCAAGGTTGACCTGGATCAACCTATGTCAACCTTGGTCAGTCCCAGGTTTCTAAGTCATGTCTAGGTTAGCCCAAGTCAACCCAGGTCAGCCCAGGTCATGTCTAGGTTAGCTCAGGTTGACTTAGGTTGACTCAGGTTTACTCAAGTTTGCCAGGTTTGCCAGGTTAAAAAGGGTTTTTCCTGATGGTTTACCAGGTTTGCCAGGTCAAAAAGGGTTTTTTCTGATGCATCCAAGTTGATTTCTAAACTGAAGTATATAACACTGGTGCTAGGCTTATATACTAATGAATGCTATATAATATGAATGGAATAGGGACTATTTATGAATGTTATGTAATATGAATGGAATAATGAATGCAAGGATATAAACAGAATAAGGAATAAATATAATGAGAAGGAAGTGCATAGATGTAACAGGTCTGTGTCACAAATAATCCAGTTTTTTTGGCAGGTCGTTGAGTTTTGATGTTTATCTCTTCTAGCCATACTAAGTCTCTGGGTTTATACTCTCATGACATAGAGCAGTATTTGTTGAATTGTTGTTTCATAGCTTCCTTTGCTAAGGCTAAGGCAGCTTCTGCTTCTTGTCTAGTCATTTTACCTATTCAGTGGCCAAAGGTACTTGAGATTGTTGTAGCTGAATTCATGATACCACACCATTCACTCTAGTTGTTCTGTAGGTAATTGACAAATAAAGAAAGGTATGCTTCAACTTCTTGATTCACTCTTTCTGTTTAGCCGTTGGTTTCTGGGTAATAGCCTGTGGATAAATGTCGTGTGATGCTGAGTTGTTTGCATATTTGATCCCATGCTTTTGCCACTATTTGAGGTCCTTGATCTGATATTAAGATTTCTAGAAGACTGTGATATCAGATTACTCTATCTTGTACAAGATTGGTGAATCCTTCTGTATTAAGCTTCATGTGACACTTCAATTGCATTGAAGCTGTTGGATTCAGGGAGTGGCATGATCATGTCTGCTGTAACTTTTTGCTATGGTTGTTTGGGTATGTCATGAGGGTTGAGAGAGCATGTAACAGTTGTCAATCAATCTTGTCTTCCTGACATTTGATATATCAACATATCACACAGCCATGGCCAGTGAATTACAAGTGATCTAAAATAGAAATTTGCAGCAACTTAAATTCACATTCAATGTAAAATTAGATAAGGATGAAAAACAGGAAAAAACAGGCCTTTTATGCTAATTTTAACCCACTTCAAACAAAGGATTCGAGTCAAGGTTTCAACAAAGGTAAGACATAACATATAATGAGCCCTTTGAACTGCCCTGCCACAGGAGGTTTGATAAAACATTTTGACCTGCTCAATAGTATCTATTTTGAGAAGAATTCTGAGTTAGACAAAGGCCTACCTTTGAGTAAGCCTTTTGAATGCGCCAAAAATGCGTCTTTAGCAATCTAGAAAAAGATTTCCTTTAAGCAAGCCTTTTGTATACATAAAAAATGCCTCTTTTGTAATGCATTTTCACCTACTCAAAAGTCCTCCTTTAGTTAAGTCTTTTTGACATGTAAAAAACACGTTTTTTAAAACACAGACAAAGGCATGTCTTTCACAAAGCCTTTGAGTCCATATAAAAACACGAATTTCACAGTATATTTTGGCCTAGAAAAGAGCCTGCAATTCACGTCACTAGAAAAAAAACCCACATTTCATGACATATATTAGCTTAGAGAGTAACACCCATTTCACAACCCATTTTTGCCTCAGCAAAGACGCACACTTGGACCTACTGTGCCAGAACACATCAGGAAAAACCCTTTTTGACCTGGCAAACCTGGCAAACTTGAGTAAACCTGAGTCAACCTAAGTCAACCTGAGCTGATCTAGGACTAACCTAGACATGACCTGGGCTGACCTGAGTTGACTTGGGCTAACCTAGACATGACTTAGGTTGACCTGGCTGACCTGAAAATTGAGACTTAAACCTGGGACTGACCAAGGTTGACATAGGTTGATCCAGGTCAACCTTGAGGCATCCAGGTTAAAAAGGGTTTTTCCTGATGCAGAACAGGTTTACGATTACATTTAAGCCCTGGATCACTGTGTTTGACCAACCATTCTGGCCTGTAAAAAATAGGTCTTGAGTTGGCACTTGACTATAAAAATTATAATGCATGTATGGTTCATAATTGACATCAATAAATGAAGTTTGATCCATCTTACTTATATCTGTCTACAGCCTATGTGCCAAATGAGAGTCTACAAAAGCCACAATTTGACCAAGTTCATCCTTCCAATCTGGTATGTACCACATTGTAAGCATAAAGACCAGCAACACAATATTTAATGTGATCAGAACCTTCATGGGTACGCCCTGGGATCATTAAGGTGATTACTGAGCTTAATGATGTTGATGTTGTTTGGGCTCTGGCAAAACCTTGGGATTAGGTATCTAATAGCAGCATTAAAAATAGCAAGATACTCAATAGTATAAACCATACTATGCTCAGTTGAGGCTTCTTCCATATAGATAGAATCACTGGTTCAGTGGAACCAATAGCCAAGATGAAGTCAGAATCTGACTTTGCAGCAGCCAATGCTTGAATAGCCATGTAGCCTGACAAAATTTAATCACAGCGTACAATGTGATACCTGGACACCACACCATCATCATTGTGCAAGAGGATCTGCAAACCACATCCAGTGGCTGCTTCGTATATGTGCACAAAGCTATCATCACTTGCCAGAATAGCTATGTCATCATTTTGAGCAAAAATACCAGGCTTGGTGATTGCTTTGGTTGCCTCTACCATAAATGATTGACTAGGTGTTTGAGCTATGAACAGGTACAGATCATACTCCCCCAAAGAAAGGTTTTGAATGAGATACAGACTTTGGTTCAGGGACAAAGATGACCGCTGCAATCAAACAAAAGCACAAGAGTTGCAAGTTGCCACTCACATTAAGCCACAGTATGTTCTGGTCATGAGAATTGTCCCATCGTTAGCTTTGATTAGCCATACACCACCTTTCTGAATACCATGGACAACAATGTGCTGCACACTTGCTCCAACAAAATAAGGGTCTTGTAAAATATCACCCAGATTCAACCTGTACATAGAAAACATGCGGATAGCTTAGTAGAATCACCAGAGTGTATGAGACAATGATGAAGAGGACTGCAGTCATCTTACTTTGAAGATCAACAAAAAAAACATTGAATGAGCTCACCCCATACTGTAATATCTATGCATATATTTATTATAACATATAGTACCTCTTTTGCATGGAATACAGATAAATTTGGCAGACATTGTTGTAGCACCTACTAGCTAGGCTCTGCTGCTGGCTCTACCAGTGCTTAACAGAGACAAAAACATCGGCAAAGATATAAATATACCTGTTCTGGCCAAACACCCAGCACTTAGTGACACCCAAGATATAAATATATAGTTCTTACCAAACACTCCTCAGCGCCTACCAAACACTTAGCACTTAGCAAAATACAAATGTACATACAGATGAGTACATACAGACATATACAGACAGTCTATTGCCTATTTGCTTGCCTCTGCCGCCACGGATTTGTTATGATAGTCGCCGACATGGTCCAAAGTGGGGAGTTGGCCAAGTATCCATTGGCAGTGCTCGAGTACCTCCTGTTGGCATTGGGGGATCGACTTGGTATTGGATATGACTGCAGTTATAAACTGGCATCCACAATCAACTGCTCCCCTCTTGGAACAATGGCCAGGTCAAAGAAGTTCAGATCCTTAGTGGGCCTCTTTCATGGCCATGCCCATTGTCAAACTTGCCAGATACACAACTTAGGCATGTATGTGGGCTGGAGGATTTGGAAGGTTGCGAGCGATTCTTCTCCAAAACCAATGAACTGGCTGGTACCTATTGACATGCCTCCGCTTTTCATCACCATCAATCCCTCCACCTTTACTTTGAGCATCTTGATGAAGTTGACACCCGCAAAGCCCTCAGTATGTAACATTTTGTTATTGCAGATGCCGCTGATTCAGACCATTAGGCAGTTTCCTTATTATAAGCAAGCATTGGACATTCTAAAGAACGTGGGGCTTGGGAAATCCCCAGTTTCCTACCAATACGAATTTCCAAGGCTGGTTGGAGGAGGAATACACATACCTCTGTAGCAAGAAGGCGATGCCCCTGGAGGAGGAATGGAAGATGGAATATTACAAGAAATTGGTGGATCTGAAGGATTCAGAGTGAGTAATCACCTACTCTGATGTATCATCCACCAGTGACTCAGCAAACGTCTACAAGCAGCTCAACGGCTTTTCATCAACTATGACCCTCAAAGACCAAACTGCTGCTATCGAAACTGCTCGTCGCCATGCATTGGAGAAATTTGAGAGGCTATTAGACCAGGTACAGGTGCTGGAAATGAAGCATTGCATTGCCAAGCACTGGACCCCAGATTGCCCTGAATGGATTGCCGTATCTGGATTGACAGCATTACATCGCTCTAGACAAACTAGAGGGGCTGGTGGTTGCATGCCTTTTTGAACTCACCAAGATGAATATGTCTCGTACAGGTATAGATTTGGTCTTACTATAAATGCCTGCTAACAATACCAACTAGGCTATAAGCTTCACAAGCACATTGCAAAGGCGTTACAAGTGCGCTCCAAGGCAATTCACTGCAATGCATTGCAGCAATACAATACAGCAGCTGCAGCCCATTCACCTCCCATGCCTCAGTTGAAGTGGGAAGAGGTGGTTGAATACGGCTTTGTATCCGAGTTTGATCTCCTTCGCCAGGCCTGTTGTGAGGACATCAGTATCAAACCTTGGGCTACTCCTGCTGGCCGAATGGCTCTGGATCAACATTTCAAAGAGGTACAGGCGCGAACTGAAATCAAGAGGCTCAATGTTGAAATCCAGCACCTCGTAACTTCCATTCGGGATGAGGATGAGTGGCTTCATTTTGCTGAGCAGCAATACACTGAAGACCCTGTTCTGGCTTTCCATATCGCAGAATACCGCTGCCGCCATACTCGCTTTGACTCTATCCACCTGTTGCGCTTGTCAAAGCTGTGGCAAATTCCAGAATTCACAGGCAGTATTACAGCAGGCGAAGCAGTCGAGCCTTATGGTGGTACATCCCTCTCCAATGCTATGGTTCCCCCAGCACCCAATAGCAACTCAGACACCGATGACAATAGTGCAAATGATTAGACAGACGAGGAGGAGGAAGAGGCTGTGGGTGCAGAGGTGATAGGAGTGCTTTCTATAGCTGCAGGCTCTGATAGCAATTGGATAGCTAACAAGGGTTGTATAGTGTCTTTATATATAGCTGCTATACTGAAATATTACAAGTCTGCGGACATATATTATTCGTTTGCGCCGGCTACACACTAAACGGTCATTTGTGACATAATGGTTAGCCGGTCCATCACATCTGATGTGATGGCTAGGGCGGGCTTATCAGGTGAGCATCAGAATGTTGCACAGGTTTGAGGCTCGATTTGACTGCCAGGGTACCACTCCGTTCTCAACTGCTGGTGCTCGAGAGGAGAGCCTAAACAGTTGCAGTAGTTGAGTCGAACGAGATGCAGGCTGTTTGTATGGATGACAATGAAGTTTGAGGGTGCAGGTTTGGGTGAAGGGCAGTGGTTGCCATCATGACCGAGTTGAATCTCCAAACCGAGATCTGCCAGGCTAGCCTTCTCAAAGTGAGTACCATTCCAACACTAAAGCCAGCATAAGCTATCTAAGCATAAATGCAAGAAGGGCTTACCTCAACGCGATGTAGCAGACTATTCTTATGCTCATCCAAGCAACAATCCTTGCAACGATATTGCACTTCACTGTGATCCCTTGCCGTTTGCTTTACGCAGACCATCACTCGATCACTGCAGCCCTCTCCTTCGATGAGCGAAGCCAGGTATTCATTGTGTAAAGGCATCCAGAGTTTTATTGGTTTGTCCTATAGGTTTGGTCAGCAATTGAACCAAAATTTATAACAAAAACACAGCACTGGGCTATAGATATTC
>QLOY01000274.1:0-11980 GCA_003313965.1 Megacollybia marginata | reverse complement strand
CGATCCGTGTGACTGAACGCGACCTACGGTAGTTTGGGACAAGGCAAGAGTACCACGTGACTGACGCGTTTGCTTGAAGCCTTGGATTTCGAGAAACACCAGGACTCTGGTCTTTGTACCTGCCCGAGTCTCAGGCCAGTGACATTTAGGGAATCCAGAAGCCGTAAGCTCGTCCCATTCAGAGTTAACAATAACCCAGGATACCTAATACAATTTGAATGTTTCCAAAAACATCACGGTCCACGGAACCGCCGCTTCTGGTCTGAAGCCGATAGTTCCTCCTGGGTCCCTCAGCTCTGGTCTTCTGCAAACTTTACAGAACCTGACTGGCCCAATTGTATATCGTGGAAGTAACGATACGGGAAGCCCTCAATCAACTTGAAGGCGTTTGTTTGCCGCGTTACTTGTCTTGCCAGTGCGAGGTGAGTTACTGTATGTGAGTACGTACCACAACATGAAAGCACCCTGATTACGGTCAATGGTTACTAATAAACTCAGTCTAGTCCCTCAAAAAGGATGGATCTGTTATAGCCGACAACTCTTTCTCAATGCGTCGTCGAATTGCCTCCAAGTTGGACATTTCAATCCTTTGTCGTATCCGAGTCGACCTATCCTCGTCCAACGCTTGCCGAGCGTTATCTCATTCGCAGAAAGTCGATGTCTGACACAAATGATAGCTTCTACTAAGCGTTTGTCACCGCAATGTCAAATAACGACAGCACAATTCGAAAATCCCTTCGTCGGAGAGCTCAGCCCATCGTGTGTCCATATTTCAACCATATAAAGCCCCCATAATCTTCCTGGGCCTTCAGCATTCCTTGCTGTACTTCTCAATCCGAGTTAACGACTTCTATTCATCAGCTATTCGCTGACCATGAACCCCATGTCCGTTGTTCACGCCTTTTTTCTCCTCGTTGTAGGCGGCCTCTGCGCTTCTGCTGCGCCTCTGGACGTCTTTGACCCCCCCAGTCTTGACACCTAATGCTTCGACTGTCTGGACTGTTGCCACAAGTCACTAATATCACTTGGTAGGGAAATCTTGCTTTTCGGTTGTCATTTTTGACTTGGTTGTTGCATCATAGGGATGCTTCTAATCCTCCTCCAACTATTTCCAACCAAGGATTTGTTCTTCTTCGTAAGGACGGCGTGATCACTCCTAGTGAGTTCTGGGACCATCTTTTATTTGCCTTGTACTTTAACTTGACCCAGTCGTTCTTGCCAATAATCTCAATCTCTTGGCGGGCTTTGTCGAGATCACTGTCCCTTTCGTTATCCAAGGCAGTGATTACTCCATCGTCCGTAAGTGCCAGTTCGACACAATCCTAGGACGCTATTCATGATTTAATCTAGTCTTCGGAGACTCTGGAAATGACAGCCCGGGGGAATTCACAATCGACAGCCCGCTTCAAGTTGATTCCACCTGAGCATCTTCGCCTCATGAATCGACTCAAGATCTTTAGGGTAATGCTAGTGCTTGATTGCTTTGTGCCATTAGTCTTTCCCTGAAATTTACTGGTCTTGACGTTACATAGCACAGCCGTTTCCAAGTTTGGAATCCTCGTGGTTTGACTTCCCAGGCCGGCGTCATCGAGAGCAATTTTCGAGGCCATCGGAACGATTAGAAACATTCCTGGTCTTACTAAGAGTCTAGATCATTGCGGCCTCAAAACGCCTCAGTACCATGGCGCTCCGTTGCTTCTGATCCAAGTCTGTCCGACAATGATCCGCTCCGAGTTCAAGCACGCGAGGCCAAACGATTGTTTGCCACGCTACTTGTCTTGCTACGTGAACTGTATCGTGAGTCCGTAGATGTACCTTACATCCGGCCTTTGGTTACTAATTAAATTCGTCCTTGATTAGCCGCCAGCAATTTCAAGGAACTGCCTCCCTGCAAAAGAAGGAAGATCAAAGAGTTGCTCATTTCTGTCCTTTGCTATGCCGGCGATCTTTGCCGTACGTTTACTAACCACTTTTCCTTTTGCCAGCTGATGCGGAACACAAATGATGGCTTCCCGTCGACGTCGGAGAACTCAGGCCATGGCGCGTCTAGATCTATATTCCGACTATATAAAGTGTCTGTTAAACCTCCTAGCCCTCCAGCATTCTGGTATACCTCTCAATCCGAGTCAACGACTTCTATCACTTATCAGCTACTTCGCAGTCATGAAAGCCATATCCGCTGCTAGTGCCTTTTTGCTCCTCGCTGTAGGCAACCTCTGCGTTTCTGCTGCACCACTGGAGGTTTTTGACCCCCCAGTCTTGACGCCTAATGCTTCGACTATCTGGACTGTTGGACAAGCTGCCAATATCACTTGGTAGGCTCACCCAATTCTGCTTTTGTGTTTCTAATGCGTCGTATCAGGGACACTTCCAGCCTTCCCACAAACCTTTCTACTATCCCAGGAACTGTTGTGCTTCATAAGGGTGATGAGCCCGTTCGTAAGTCATAGAATCATCTTGGGTTCACCTAGTAACATCATATAGTCGATCTCGACGATGACATCAATCTCTTGACGGGTTTCGCCGTGATCACCGTCCCTTCTGTTCCAAGCGGAAATGATTACTTTATCGTCCGTAGGTGCTATGTCGACTCAGCTTGAATACGCAACTCATGATTTGGTCTAGTATTCGGAGACTCTGGAAATACCAGCGAAGAATTCACGATCAAGAACCCGGTTAGCTGATAATGAGCTGGTACTAGTAGTACTTGTTGACCTGGTGCTATCAACCTTGCCTATAAATTATCTGTTTTGACGTTAGCATCGTCATTTGTGATCCTACAGATGTGTGGCTATGTTCGCATCACCAAGTATCGTGAGTCTATTTATATGAGACTATGCCGATCATTGATGCAACATTGGTGGTCTGGACTCCGTTTTGCTGCAATGCCGAGCCAGGTCCGAGTTCGGTGCACTTAACTTGTTCTTGACAATTTTTGACTACTCAGCATGGAAAACAGACTTGCGCATAATTGAGTCAAACGATGATGAATGAGCAGTTTCATCCCAGACTCAATACTTAAACTGATGTCTTTATCGGCAGTCAACTTAGTGTCAATGTAGTTGACATGTTGCAACTGACTCCTGATGGCACTATCGTCGAGCTGAGAGTTAGTACCCATCTTTTGGAGGCAAGTTAAATGTTTTGCTGAGCAGAGCTTGATCGATCCCTCTCCGAACATCGGTACATCTTTTATGTACGTTCTCCATCTCCTTGAGTTCGTCTTGCACAGATAATACTCGCTGCAATTAAATGTTTGCCTGTCAATCACCAAAGTAACGTCGGAGTGAATGTCGAGGTATTTCCATTACTTGACTGATACTTTGAAGGTGTACTTCAAGTTATCGTTGTCCATCCATATACTCCGTTAGCATCACCATACATAGGCAGGTCAGAAGATATAAATCAAATATCTGGGATTGAGGACACAAAGAGCGTCATTATCGCAGACAGAGGCTACGTCTCTCCCGCCGCTCGCACGTCTTTAGCACCAGGAGCCCACGGAGTACAATCGAGATATCCCTTGCCTTCCAACACTGCACCGAGACAGTCGGCTATCCATTCTTCCCCTTGTCGCCACTCTCCAGCTTTCAACCAGCCTCTCACTCTATCCAAGGCTGATTGGATCTGAGGATCGTCCTCTGCATTGAATTCCTCTTCATCATCTTCGAATTCTTCATTGAATCCTTGCGCCGCATACATGTCATAGAGGATTAGTTGTGATAGATCTGACAGGAGCTGACATCGGGTGGCACCGCCAAGAGGATAACGGGCGAGCGTCCTAAAGAAAAACGCGTAGACAGAGGATGGTCGAGGATATAGCATATCAATGGGTCTGCGCGGGAGGGTGGAATCATCAGGGGGTAATAGTAGTGTGGTACATAAATCGTCTGGAGTGAACGAAGCAAATGATGAAGGGAGAAGAACGAGGTAGCTGATCTGTCCAGGTTTATTGGAGCGGGATACTTGATGTATGTTGCCTTTTCTCATGAAATCTCCTTGGGTTCTGTATATAAAATCGGCTGGCTGAACAACAGGCAGTCCCAAATCAACAAGTGCGCTTGACGCATTGATTATCAGTTCGTCTTCAACGAGAAAAGTAAAATTCTGAGACGGATGAGATAGAACACGCAGAAGAGCAATAAACGCACCATTATTATGACAGGCACATTCATGCGCCGATACAACATGGACCTGAACTCAGTGAGCTTGATATTGGATGAAGACAGTCTTTCAACAGCGAGATAAACCAGTTCTTCTGAAAAATAATGAAAGCCGCTGAGAGGCTGCTGACTGCTTAAGGAAGAGTATTCGATTGAGGTGACGGTAGGTAGCATGAACTTGAAGGCACGTGTTCAAGTTTATGACATAAACAATACTGTGCTCCTATATCCAAAATGTCCAACATCGTACGTACAACGACTTTCAAGGACGAGCAAATAGTCGCCGCCAAGCTGATATCCGAAATCATTACAAAGCTAGGCTACAGAAACGCCATCATCGGTGGGTTCGCGTTGAGAATGCTCGGTAGTGAACGTACCACAAACGACATCGACATCTTGGTTGAAACAGAGTATGCTACGGATATACAGGACTTACGGGAACGGCTGACGGTGGAGGATCCCCATTTCGTGCAAGTGGCTGTCCACTTGTACTATACTCAGGTGTGTATATGATAGTTGCTTCAAGTCCAGCCAGTCGCTGCCGCTGATACCTGACTATAGGGTTCGCCCCCGGGACAACTCAGCCAAACCGGACATAATGTCCTTATTGAAACACTGCCGACGGGCTCGCTAGGACTTCCCAAGGTCATAGGTCCTGTCCTAGAGTTTGAGGACTCGGAGTCTGGTAAGCATATCAACTCGTTATCTTATTAGTTACACTCGAACAGGTTTTCGCTTCCCCATTCTCCACCCCAAGATATTGATCTTGACTAAATTATCAAGATGGTGCAAGTTGGCAACAAACAAGTCCACTCGTCCACAGACATTGATGAAAGTTGGTTCAGATTCCAAGGACATCGGTTTTCTGATCGAGTATCTATCACAACACCAGCACAAGATCGCATTTGATGAATATAGTGGTGTACAGAAGCATGTACTCCAAGGCTACGTCCGGTCATACTGGGAATATCTAATCAGAAAAGGATCAATGGAGACCATCGAACACTTGAAAAGGATACTCACTCCCGAAGACTTGGATGCCATTGGCGAGGGGATACAGACCTAGGCTGATTCGGGTACATTTTTGTTCAACAGTCTTGCATTAGGTTCGGTCGTAGACAGATAATCTATGCTTCAATTGTGTGCGTGGTAGCACTGTATGTTGGGTGCACACACCAAGGCAATCTGATCAGCAGAACTTCAGCACATGAAGCTCTCAAGTTCAGTTTACAATGCAGATGCCATCGAGCAAGTCGCATCTGGGTTAAGAGAGTACATTTCCACTCATTTTTCGACTCAAATTCTAGGGGTATAGTACCATTAGTATTCTTTCATGAGTTGCATTTTTTGCCTCTGGGACAGTGGGATCAGGATACAAGAACTTGAGTTCATTGGGCAATGAGGATACCATGGAGCAAGTGGTATACTCTGCATACACTGATCAGAAGAGTTATCTTTTTGACTTGGTCAGTTCATCTCTAGGATACTCCTTCCAACACCTTCATAAGATGAGACTTTATTGGGTAGCTATTGTGCAGATGATAGACCCGATTGACCAGCTAGGACTTCAATGATTTTGATCAATACTGTTGGGCTCTGTACTGTCGCATCAGATCCATACACCAATACAATGGGAGTGATGGTGAATATCTTGACTTTGGAAGGTTATGCAGATGCAATTGTACACAGTACTGTGTTGTGTGGTATTGGCATCCCCCTCAAGTTTTGACTCCCCATTCAACTTTTTATCCAGGCCTTTACCAACACCTGGGCCCTTTCTAAACTCCCTTAAGTCTCACCTACATGCATGTCTCATCCCATGGTTAAAACCAACACTCAAGTCAGCACCTACTTTCTCATATGGCAACAAGTCCATGTTATGGAAGACTCCATCCAATTCTGCTCCAAATGTCAACCAGTTTGACTTGTGAACAAAAGTCAGGCCAGCTCAGGATATCTGGGCCCTTGGGATCATCCTATATGCTCTCCTAACCTTGGAACATTGTAGCCAACCTAGTGAATTGTATGTGGCATCTCTTCTCTCTGTAGGCATATACCCACATGCCTTCTTGGCTGCTTGGAACACAACATCAGGCAATGGTGGACATAGCCATGATATCATGATATTGTTGTTGTAGTAACATACCTTCTTGACATAATTTATCAACTTATTAGATACCTTTCCAAGGGTATAGAAGTATTATTTCTTTATTTCTTTTCTTCCTTAGTTTGTTCATTTCACTCTTCCCACTTTTTCTTTTAGTATGAAGTAATGTCATATCTCAGTAGTATATTATACATACATGTTGTACAGTTTGCAGCCACAGTGAATATGGCTCTTCCAATCATAGCCACCCCTCAGCCATGGATAAATGAAAGTTACATTATCATGTCATATGAACTTAGTCAGAGTCCTCAGGCCTCAGATCACAAGCAACACAAGTTATTTGACTTCTATAGCTAGTATACTTGTGATCTGCTAAATACAAATGCTATGAACCTTCGAACAATTGAGACTCAAATTTGACTCAAGGTTGAGAGACTATCAATCTATTGAGTGTCACATCTGCAAAGCACATATTGCATAAATACCATACTTTAACATAGATACCAAGACCAAGAACTACTATACTCAGACCTTTTCATTTCCAATTCCAGAAGTCACCCCACTCTCCTCATTTCCCTGTACTGCAACTTCAGGTTCCCTGACATGCAACTGAGACTCCTGATCATGGCCCTGTTGCATTTGAGTTCTGATGGTTTCAATAATTGATATCCCATAGGTTGAACAGTGATGTTGTGTATTGGGTCTCACTGGTCCAAAATAGATTGAATGGGATACAGCATCTTGCGTAGAGTGCTCAACTGATTTCTGATGCTCTACAATGAGTACTATTATGAGAGGGTACATGGCCTTAATCTAAGGTTAGTTTTAGTCATAGATTCATGACTGACTTACAGACATATGGGGTAGAATGCCATCAATGGCTGAACTAAGCACTGCTGGACTGGATTTTATGACCACAGTGCAAAGATCCAGAACCTATTATCAAGAAGTCTCATCTCATTAAGAACAACTGATAAACATACCCATATTGTAATATATGCAAACCCAGATTCCACAAGCAGAGACAAGACTTGTTCAACTTGGGTAAACTTTCTTTGTTTCTGGAAAGCTTTCATTTGTATGTGATACCTCCTGATAGAAGTCAGCTTTTACATGCAACAGATAAGCATAGATGATACCATGTCTTGTGAAGGATCATCAGTGTAGCAAGGGTGTTTGTTACTAATAATGCAATTGGAACAATGATTGCAAAAATCAACTTTGGATCCAGATCAGTTGGAGTAGCTCCAGCAAATGGTCCAGCTTTGATCAGGAAGGCAGCCTCAAGGAATGCACACACTACATGACAATCAGTAAACAATGAAAGATGGCAGAAAGAGATACCAATAGTTCCAAACAGGCAAGCAACAAGGATGATATGGGAGAGTGCACTTTGGCATATGACCCAAGCTCGCCATACCACAATAGCATCAACACCAATGTACTATAAAAGTAAGAGTGTTCAGGATCCACAAGACTAGGACTGACATTGATCCGTTGAAAGATTACCTTAGGTACACCAAGTTGCACTGCAAGAGATACAGCGCCAGGATTTGCATTGAAGGGTCCTAGTTTGATGTTGTTAATCCCATCAGTAACAAGGTCCAGAGCATAGGTAACAGTATCTGCACTGAAAAGAAATAATGCTGCAGCAAGAAGGCATCTTTTAGAGGTAGTTGATGGAATGCCTTGGTGTCTGGATTCAGCTGTGAGTCAGTAGATTTCTGAGTTTGACTCACCTACACAAGTCGATAGATTGCCTGAATAGCAACAATAACAAAACAACCTGTTCATTGTTAGTATATATGTACATTGAAGAGATAACATACCATATGCAATTGACTCTGCAGCTGTTCCTACCAGGATTTGTTGTAGTGGAGACACAAGAGTTGGGTAAGAGACACAATTGGGGTCTGTATCTGAGCAGGACATTGTGAACACAAGGTGTGTCACTTAAAGGGATCTCAAAGGCGGATTCAATGCCATTCTTATAAGCAATTCTACATAACCATCATGGCATCAAGAAGCTTGCAAGATCCTGGGGTCTGATGGAGCATCACCAATGTGCAGCATACATAGCTGATTTTGTCAGGCAAGGGGACTAGCAACAGCAAGCTTGGAATGACTCTGTCTATCTCTTCTGTCAATGTGAGGGCTACACAGATGAGCTGAAGCTGAAGCTCGATTGTATCCCATCAAGAAGTTGTATCTCTAAAATTACCAGATGTTTCTGACTCCAAATCAAATCACGGAGACAGTTACACTTGAAGTGATGAATGCTCAGCATCTTGATGATAAGAGACACAGTCCAAAAGGTCTAGTTAGACACTGATGCCACAGTGATATAGAGCAGAACCTTGTTGTCTCATCAATGGAGCTGATTACTACGCATATGATGAATTAAAACATGTGAGTAAGATCTACCTAAATGAGGTGGAGACCATCACGGTGCAATGGCAGCATCAGGGAGTGATCATTTTCTCCAAATTACTGTACAAGTTCTGTGAGCAGCAAACAGGAATTCCGATGGGATGATTAAACATTGCAATCAATTATCATTGAAGGATACCGTCAAATGCACTCACAGGCAGTGCATGGCTGAGAATTAAGTCTAATCCGACTATGTGAAAGGAGGCAATGCAGTTGATCGGAGACACAAGATCCTTCCCAAGATGGGAGATGCAGTCACTGCGGATATATAGTAGATGCGGATGAATCGAACTGTGCAGTGTCCATACATAGCTCAACTCTCACAGAGTTCATTTTTATATTGTGGATCTGAAACGACACCTTGAGTTGATTGATATATATACGGAAGTAGTCCGTATCGTAAAGATGGTGGATTAATTGGGATTAACTGGATTTTAAATAGCAACATGTAAACTTGGACCGTCACGAGGCCGTCACTCAGCAGAAAATCGAGAATGAGGAAAAGGGCCGTCTCACAAGTGGGTGGATTCTGATGTAGGAACAACATCTTTGGTGACAGACAAGTGGGCTTTATCCGGCGGTCGGAGCAGATTGAAAAGTCGAGATCACGTGCTTGTAATGTTATGCCGCTTCGTCAAGCCTAGATGTACAATTCTTTTACACTGTATCTGACAACAATTTTATATTCGGCCATCCTATCTTCTGCCTGCAGCTCTGCACAGAAAGCTCGATGAAGAATCCGCAGATGCGGTATAGATGGCTTCTCTTCCAGACCACTGAAAAAAGCGTCTCCAGTTCAACCACAAGCCGAAATTCCTCAGAACTATAATATGTACGCTGGTATTCTCTCTCTAAATTTACTGACCTCCGTAAACCTTAAAGGCTCGCTTCTGCTCGCTTAGGCATGAAAACTTTACCTCCACGAAATCATAGCTCAAATTCATGTTCCTTGCTGGTGTTATCTGGTTGGGACCCTTGCCTTGGCATTCCTTCTGCACGTCAGGAGCGCTTTTTAGTTTCATTCTTCGGTAGGTTTTTCCGCTGCTGGTCATTATCTCAGCAGAAGACCAGATGCTTCCCCATACACGATATTTAGGCGAATCCGTCCTGTGCTCCAGATCAGACTTACTACAGAGTCGAATGGATCCGAGGTGCTTGGTATGTCATCACTTCTCTCAGACGCTCCGAGTCCAACCTCTGCACAGAGTCTCTGCTGTTCCTACATAGGCTTCAGCCTTCGCCAACGGTGTTCGTTCGGCTCATTTTCGGTGATTGTCACAATGTACCACCCCAACGCGCTCATCACTGGCTCGAAAATCGTGAATTACACCAGAGGGCCTGCTGTGTCCACTGTCGGAGGAGAGAAAGTCTGTGTACGAACCAGCAACGAACGGTACGTGGCTCCGTATTTTGATCTTCCTTCGCTTATAGAAAGCAATCAGGTTCGATTCTCGAACACTTGCTTCGTTTACCTATGATATGGTGTCTTTGCGCTCCGCTGTTTCACTTTCCCTTAACTGTCTGCTGGGCTTGAAGAATGAGCACTGAGAGGTAAGCTACCGGTGGTCGTTATTTTAGAAGCATGTTAACGATTTCTGTTTCCTAGAGTGCCTTATCGCATCGATCCATTCTCCACCGGCGGTAGCATCGCCATCAAGTCAACATCAAGTGTGATTATGTCACACTGTCACACTCACCAGCCTTGCTTCCAACGGCTGCGACGCCTTCATGTTGCGCTCAAAAATCGCGAAATACCAGGGAGAGGCTGTACAAAGACCTCACTTGGATTCCCGAAAGTCTGGAAGATGAACTGGGAGAATTGGTACGTTGTTTAGATCCTTGGTTCTCCCGCTTACGGACACAATTAGATTTGGTTTTCGATTACTGAAGGCTAGGGCATACTACATGCAATCGTGTCGTCCTTTTGTCGCCATCCTCGACTGCGGATCTGATGCCATCACACTCACACGCCTTGAAGGCGCCGTCAAGGAGCGTCAAGGCTGACACTATCATGCTCTTCTGAATCCACCGTCATCATTCTTGTTCTCATCCATGAGGTTTATCTCTTCTACTTTCACAACACCCACGAATCCTTAGAAGCCCAGATACGCATAACCTTTCCCTTGTCTTCCTCAATATCCCGACAGAAGCACAAGAGAACCGACGAGATAGGTAAGTTCTAAGACGTCGGTCTACCGTCGGTCTACTCGGGTAAGCATTTACGTGATGCTTACGTTATCCGACGATCCTTCGGCTGATGCGCTTTTCTCGGTGCATATGGTCTAAAGATCTAATATTTATGACAATGCAACATCATAGATAGAAGTAATGAAAGTGCATCTGTCACACCATGTCTGCACACCATACTTAATAGGATTTCTTCCCTTCTTCCGAGTCTATAATCCATCATAACCATTTTCTAGAACCAACTGCTCAAAGCCGACTCTTAACCTTGCTGGCAATCTTGACTCCGTATGGGAATGGACAACAATCAAGAACGAAAAAGCAGGTTCTGAGTCCTGAAAATTTTACTTCTGTCACTCTCCCTCAAAGTGAAGCGAGGCACAGCGAGGCACAGCGAGGCTACGGATGATTCGTCTAACTCGAGAAAAGAGAAGATGGCATAAGGTAGCGAAACAGTTGGGACTCTCTTCTCTCCCGAGTTACTAGACGAATCGTCTGCTTCTGCACAAGGCAGCTGCCATAATAAGCTAATAGCTAGCCTTTCTTGTATGAGCGTAATGAGCAGACGATTCGGATACTCTGGGCCCGGGGTTTCATCTTGGGATAGACTCTCCTCCTTTCGCTACCTTCTCCCGATTGTCCGCGGATCCAGTTACACTCCATTCGACAAGTATGGGATCACCATTCTGATTTGGAGGCCAGGGACGATCTGTCTAACTCGGGAGAGGCGGGAACAGGCACAACGTACGAAAGATTGACGAAAGAAAGGATAAGATGAGTTGCATTTCAATGCTTTTCCCATCACCTGATACCTACACGCCCAATGCTGGGCTCCTCGTGGTGCTGTTCCTTCCTCTGGTTTCTCTAAGTAAAGGCCACGAGTCCGGATGGTCCGGATTCACACAGTCAATGATTTGTTTAGCAGTGGGAAGTTTTCATTGCAACGACAGGGTCGGCAGGTCCATATTCATTCTATCATCTACTTGAGCTTGATCGAAGCTTGATCACTGGCATGATCGGACACGCCCGAGCCCTCGACTCTTGGCACAGCGGTCGAATCGGAGTACTGACTCAGAACTGTTGAATGATGCCATTT